>PVJN01026609.1:0-28583 GCA_004026805.1 Lasiurus borealis | reverse complement strand
ATACTAGCACTATCTCAATGGAGTTTGAAAGGAAATGAACTCCCCTCCATCTTGTCCTATAAGGGCTGGGACCCCTGCCTAAACCTCCTCCCTTTTCTGGGAGTGGCCACAGGTGTGCCAGCAATGTCTTAACTTCCCCGACCCACACCCAAATGGACCAATGAAGCTCCAGGAACACAGCGAGGGTCCTAATAAGGCTGAACCACAGAAAGACCCTAATTCAAGTAACCAATCTCTGTAACCCTCATCACTTTCCTAAGCCCCCTAATTATCCTACCCCGCCCGGCTTGCTCTCTCACCTGGCTGCTGCTCCAGAAAGAGGCTGAGAGCCAAACCCGGGTTTCAATAAAGACTCTTTGCTTTTGCATCGGAAAAGGCTCCTTAGTGGTGGATTATTGGGGACCCCGAACTCTGGCCACAACACCACAAAGACACACAATACCACTTGACACACAATCAGACTTCCACATTCTCAAGGATGACCAAGGGACTAGGACTTGAAAGCCCATCACAAAAACCTGGGACCTACAAAACTCGTATAAACCATACATTCAACAATAGCAAAGCAGACATAGGACAATCTCCTGCCATCACTTCTTCAGCAAAACTGGTTCAAGGAACATCTCTCCTGAGAAATCCACGTTAACACCTAGCGTTTCCACCACGATGACAATTACACAACACGCACGCAACAACAGCCAGGAATGGGGACACTGCTCTACACAATGGCGCTTAAACACTTCATTTTAAACATTTTTACTAAAAATACAAGATGCACAATGAAAAACAGAAAACCAGGCACAAAAACCTCTGGGGGTGGCTGACAAAGAAAAAAAAAGCCTTAAGTGGGTGCAAAAGACTTAACGGTCCACCATTCACGGGATCACAATCACAATAGACAGTTTGCATCCAACACAGGGGACTGGGGCTGCACCCTCAGGGGGTCGCACAAATGAACTTCAAAGTGATGACACTTCACAACTAGGTCCTCTCGGATGCAAAACCACAATAGGCACGCATTAAAATGCAAAGGCCTCCTATTCAGGAAACAGATTGCATCAGGAAGGACGTGGCTAGCCAAAA
The DNA here is from genome assembly GCA_004026805.1 of Lasiurus borealis. NCBI lineage: Eukaryota > Metazoa > Chordata > Mammalia > Chiroptera > Vespertilionidae > Lasiurus > Lasiurus borealis. The sequence goes on along the minus strand of PVJN01026609.1, from coordinate 27,500 downwards.
GCATCTCATTTAAATTTGAAGCTTTAATTTTCACACCATCTTGGCGGGTGCCTTCAGGTCTCTTCAGTTGGGGACGATGCTGACCAACACTTCCCTCGCTTACTCAGGAAAAAAAGGCCTACAAACCATACAGGAAGCACATCCACGACTCTCCAGACTGCAAACACCCCATCGGCTTTCTCCTCATACAAAGTGCTCCACGCACTTCCAAGCCTTCAGAGACTGAATCCAAGTCAAAACTCGATCTTCGGGTTCAAAACACAGCCTGGGGGAGGGGGGGTTGGGGATAGGGGAGGCCAGCATGTCCCATGTGAGAGACCGATTCACTGGCAAAGTTAACATACCCCACACACCCCATAACAGGGACTTGTCTCACATGATGAAACACCTGGCGATGGATGCGTGGGCTTCCCACTTGGAGCCTGGATCTGGGGACGAGGGGGACACTTGGAGACACACTAGGTGGGACCAGCAAAAGTAGCTTCCCTCAGAACATGGCTGGCTCAGGGACATCAACTCCCAACACCAACACTCATTCCAGCAAAACAGCTTCACAAGCTCCACATGGGAATGAATACCACCATGTTCTCGGTGAAGTGGACACACTAGGACGAAGCCTCTTCAGCCTCACACATTTCCATTTGAACTTACAATAAAAAAAAAATTGAACCTTCTCAGATCGCTGACACTTGGGGAGGGGCCACCTTCACCGACACAAAACAAGGCACAGGCTCAACACTTGCCACAAGGGAGGTGACAGATACTAATACACCTTTGGCCTTAGCACCACTCGCCTGGGGGGCGCTCACACCGTAACCCCTGAAAGGAGCCGCATCTAAACTCGCTGCCCGGTCAGTATCCTCACATCATCATGGATCGCACGCAAATCTCACCATCAAACACTCACACACAAACTTTCTTATCAGCGAGGCTTTGGCGACACCTGCTGGCCAATACGGGAAAGGGCGTTGCAACGCCAGGCCTCTCAGCACCACGGACAGAGACACGGTGTTCGCATAAGGTTTCAGCACCGCGGACAGAGACAGATTTGATCGCATGTAGTTTCAGCACCACGGACAGAGATACAAATGGCTTTCTTTCTGTCCGTCTTTCTTTCTGCCTTTCTTTCTTTCTATCTTTCTTCCTTTCTGTCTGTCTGTCTTTCTTTCTGTCTTTCTTTCTTTCTTCCTTTTTTTCTTTATTTCTTTCTGGCAGAGGATCACTTTTTCTCAGGAATTGGCTAGACTGGGACTCAAACTCAGGACAAGTGGGATACGGGCCACTTGTTCGTACCAACAAGCAACACTTGCCAGGCCTAACTCCCCTTCTTTATATTTTAGCACATTGATTGCTGACAGACCGAGACTCGACACCTAGGCTCTGCTTCAAGACAGACTGTAAGATGGGATCACACAGCTCAGGTAAACTGACACAGTACTATGCTCCCGAATGCTGCTGTTAAGCATCAGAATATGCTCATATTATTTACTTACATATTTTCCATGTGTGTACTTTAAATACATTTCCTCTGTTTCTCTTACTTTTAGTTCATTTCGATGCTTGTGAAATATACTTGAATTTATTTTTTAAACTTAGGGGTAGTTTTCTCATTTTGTTTGGGTATTGAAATCCATAGCTGTTCATTATGGGTGCCCAGATGTTTTTATTATAGCTTGAGTTTTGTTCAGCAATCATTTATTAAGCTTCATATAGACTTGGTCTGTTTGAGGCTTGTTTTTAAAATAGGTCGAGAGCCGAAACCGGTTTGGCTCATTGGATAGAGCGTCGGCCTGCGGACTGAAAGGTCCCAGGTTCGATTCCGCTCGGGGGCATGTACCTTACTTGCGGGCACATTTCCAATGTGGTGTGTGCAGGAGGCGGCTGATCGATGTCTCTCTCTAATCGATGTTTCTGACTTTCTATCCCTCTCCCTTCTTCTCTGTGAAAAGTCAATAAAATATATTTAAAAAAAATAAAATAAAATAAGTTGAGGGCAGCCACTAACCTTTCTGATTTTTCTACTGAGAGATTCATGGATTAAGTCTCTGCGCTCTGAATGGTCAGCAAGAAAATATTTAAGAGCCAGTGAGAACTGCAGTGGTTGTTCAGGAGAAGGTTGAACTATTATGGCTGCTGTTTCCACAACTCTCAGGGTATATGTCGATCGGTGCTAAACAAAGGAATCAAGAAGAATTTTATGGCCGAGACTGGTTTGGCTCAGTGGATAGAGCATTGACCTGCGGACTGGAAGGTCCTGGATTCGATTCCGGTCAGGGGCATGGACCTTGCTTGCGGGCACATCTCCAGTGGGGGGCGTGCAGGAGGCGGCTGATCGATGTCTCTCTCATCATCGATGTTTCTGACTTTCTATCTCTCTCCTTTCCTCTCTGTGAAAAATCAATAAAACATATTAAAAAAATAAAATAAGTAGAGGGCAGCCACTATCCTTTCTGATTTTTCTACTAAATGATTCATGGATTAAGTCTCTGCACTCTGAATGGGCAGCAAGGAAGTATTTAAGAGCCTGTGAGAGCTGCAGTGGTTGTTCAGGAGGAAGTTGAGCTATTATATCTCCTGTTTCCAGAACTCTCAGGGTATATGTCGATTGGTGCTGCTGAACAAAGGAATCAAGAAGAATTTTATGAACATACACACTGACTGGGGGGGGGGGGTGAGGTATGCCTAGGAGGGAGGGAGGGTGGCAATGGGGATATATGTATTCATGTAACACAATAAAAAAAGAATATTTTTGACATAGTGCAGTCTTTCTTTTTAAAAATATGCTCTCTTGCCGAGACTGGTGTGGTTCAGTGGATAGAGCATCGGCTTGCGGACTGAGAGGTCCCGGGTTCGATTCCGGTCCAGGGCATGTGCCTTGCTTGCCGGCACATCTCCAGTGTGGGGTCTGCAGGAGGCGGCTGATCGATGTGTCTCTCTGTCATCGATGTTTCTGACTTTCTATCTCTATCCCTTCCTCTCTGTGAAAAATCAATAATATATATATATATATATATATATATATATATATATACATACATATGAAGAATCAAGAATTATTTTATGACATTTTGCAGTCTTTCTTTTTAAAAACATCCTCTCAATACCCCTGAAAAATCTCTTCCAAAAATTCACATCCTAAAATCCTAATGTCCACTTTTGGCGACATTTTGAAGTCTTACTGCCTTGTAAGATTCAAAAGTGTGAAAATCATGAACGTACAGAAAAAAAAAATCAGAGACCGTGATGGGCTGAAGGTCACTCTATAAGTCTCATCACATCGGTGCGGTTGTGATATGGGAGGGGATTTTATTTTTTTTCTTTTGCATCTTATGCTGTGACTGGGAGATGCATGGAATGATCATCGGGTGTGGCAATTAGAAGGAAGTGAGCCGAGACCGGTCTGGCTCAGTGTACGGAGCATCGGCTTGAGGACTGACAGGTCCCGGGTTCGATTCCGGTCAGGGGCATGTATCCTGGTGGCGGGCACATCTCCACTGTGGGGCGTGCAGGAGGTGGCTGATCGATGTCTCTCTCTCATCGATGTTTCTGACTTTCTATCCCTCTCCCTTCCTCTATGTGAAAAATCAATAAAATATATTAAAAAAAATAAAATAAGTGGAGGGCAGCCACTATCCTTTCTGATTTTTCTCTCTCCCTTCCTCTCTGTAAAAAATCTATTATATATATATATATATATATATATATATATATATATATACACACACACATATATATATACATATGTATACATGTATATATACATATATATGTATTTATATGTATATATACATGTATACATATGAAGAATCAAGAATAATTTTATGACATATTGCACTCTTTCTTTTTAAAAACATCCTCTCAATACTCCTGCAAATCCCTTCCAAAAATACACACCCTGAAACCCTAATGGCCACTTTTGGGGACATTCTTAAGAATGACTGCCTTGTAAGATCCAAAACTGTGAAAATCATGAACGTACAGAAAAAAAAAATCAGAGACCTGAATAGACTGAAGGTCACTCTATAAGTCTCATCACGTCAGTGCAGTTGTGATATGGGAGGGGATTTTATTTTTTTTCTTTTGCAGCTTATGCTGTGACTGGGAGATGCATGGAATGATCGTCGGGTGTGGCAATGAGAAGGAAGTGAGCCGAGACCGGTGTGGCTCAGTGGATAGAGCGTCGGCTTGCGGACCGAAGGGTCCGGGGTTCGATTCCGGTCGGGGGAATGTATCCTGGTTGCGGGCACATCTCCACTGTGGGGCGTGCAGGAGGTGGCTGATCCATGTCTCTCTCTCATCGATGTTTCTGACTTTCTATCTCTCTCCCTTCCTCTCTGTAAAAAATCAATAAAATATATTTTAAAAAATATCCTTTCAATATCCCTGCAAATCTCTTCAAAAAACACACACCCTAAAATCCTAATATCCTAATAGCAACTTTTGGGAACATTCTGCAGAATGACTGCCTAGTAAGCTTGAAAAGTGTGAAAATCATGAACGTACAGAAAAAATCAGACACCGTGATGGGCTGAAGGTCACTCTATAAGTCTCATCACGTCAGTGGAGTTGTGATATGGGAGGGGATTTTATTCTTTTTCTTTTGCATCTTATGCTGTGACTGGGAGATGCACGGAATGATCGTCGGGTGTGGCAATGAGAAGGAAGTGAGGCATCTGTGCTGGATCTCTGGGTTGTGACAGGAGAATTCTGAATCTGAAACACAAAAAAAAAAAAAAGGAGTAGAGAAATCCCTGTGCCCCATACTGGCTGCCTCGTTACCGGGGTCTCTGCCGTTCAGAAGGTCTCGGTAATGGCGGCCTGCAGCGTACGGCGTGTGTGACTCAAGCCCGCCTCTCACCAGCACACTCCCTCTCGCGGGACTTAGCACCTCGCTGTACGGACTGGCTGCCTCAATAATGGCCGCCTGCCCGACACCGAAGGCCGCAACCCGAGAGAGAGCTCAGTATCACCGCCTACCTCCAGGACGGCGGCCTCCAACCCTCTGCCAGCCTCAGTAGAAGCGACCTGCACCTACCTTCCTGTCAGGGTAAAGGCCTCGTGCCCGTACTGGCTGCCTCGTTAGCAGGGGGGGCGAACGGAAATACGGAAAATCTCAGAAATGGTGGCTCATAGCGTACGGCTGCGTCGCTTAAAGCCAGACTGTCGCGGCACAAAAAGCACCACGCTACACACACCGGCTGCCTCGATAATGCCCGCCTGCACAGCACCCACTGACGCAAACCGAGAGGCCTCCGTATAACTGCCTGCCTCCAGAATTCCTACCTCCACCCTCCTGGTTTCCTCAGAAGAGGTGCCTGCAGCTGCCTGCCTGCCTGCCGGGGTGAATGGTACGAGCCAGGGACTGGCTGCCTCGTCAGAGGGGCCTCGGCAGCATGGAGGTTCTCGGTAATGGCGGCCGGCGGCGTACGGCGTGCGTCACTTAAGCCGGCATCTCGCGAGCACACTGAGTCTCGCGGGACTGAGCACCTCCCTGTACGGACTGGCTGCTTCAATAATGGCGGCCTGCACAGTACCCAGTGCCACAACCCGAAAGGGCTCCGTATAACTGCCTGCCTCAAGGACAGCAGCCGAGAATCCCTGTCAGTCTCAGTAGAGGTGGCCTGCACCTGCCTGCCTGCCAGGGTAAAGGCCCCGTGACCCATACTGGCTACCTCGTTAGCCGGGGGCTCCCAACTGTACGGAAGGTGTCAGTAATGGCGGCCGGCAGTTTACGCCGTGCGTCACTTAAGCCAGCCTCTCGAGATCACGCTGAGTCTCGCGGGACTTAGCACCTGGCTGTACGGACTGGCTTCCTCAATAATGGCCGCCTGCACAGTACCTACTGACGCAACCCCAGAGGGCTCTGTATAACTGCCTGCCTTGGGGACAGCGGCCGAGAATCCCTGCCAGTCTCAGTAGAGGTGGCCTGCACCTGCCTGCCTGCCAGGGTAAAGGCCCCGTGCCCCGCACCAGCTGCCTCGTTAGCAGAGGAGTCCCTCCGTACAGAAGGTCTCAGTAATGGCGGCCAGCAGCATACGGCATGCGTCACTGAAGCCAGCCTCTCGCGAGCATGCTGAGTCTCGCGGGACTGAGCACCTCGCTGTATGGACTGGCTGCCTCAATAATGGCGGCCTGCTTGGTACCGAAGGCTGCAAACCAAAGGGGCTCCGTATAACTGCCTGCCTTGGGGACAGCAGCCGAGAACCCCTGCCAGTCTCAGTAGAGGCGGCCTGCAGCTGCCTGCCTGCCAGGGTAACGGCCCCGTGACCCGTACTGGCTGCCTCGTTAGCCGGGACCCCCTGCCGTACGGAAGGTTCTCAATAATGGCGGCCGGCAGCTTCCGGCACGCGTCACTGAAGCCGGCCTCTCGCGAGCACGTTGAGTCTCGAGGGACTGAGCACCTCGCTGTACGGACTGGCTGCCTCAATAATGGCCGCCTGCACAGTACCCAGTGCAGCAACCCCAAAGGGCTCCGTATAACTGCCTGCCTTGAGGATAGCGGCTCCCAATCTCCTGCCAGTCTCAGTAGAGGCGGCCTGCACCTGCCTGCCTGCCAGGGTAACAGTTTCGTGCCCGTTACTGGCGGCCTCGCTAACAGGGACCCCTCGCAGTACGGAAAGTCTCTGTAATGGTAGCTGCAGCATAAGGCATGGGGGTGTTTTTTCTGGGTAGAAATTTTAGTCATGGTAAAGGGGCTTTATCTGGAATTGCAGCACCATGGACAGAGGCGCAGTGTGTTATTCCTTGAATGGCCACAGGAGGGCAGCAGAGGATTATTTCCGCCCAGGAATTGGCTGATAATATCCCTTAAGGACTAACACAATAAATACATAAATCCATAGATATATACAGTATAATATTAAATGATTTCTATAAAAATATATAAGTGTGTATTCCCAAACCAGTGTATAAGTATGATCTATGATTATAGTCTCAAAATTCACAAAATAAAGGATGTTTACTCTTAGCACGTTATAAAGAATTATTTTGGCTTTCATTCTGAAAAAGAAAGGCCTGCCAGGACCGGTTTGGCTCAGTGGATAGAGCGTCGGCTTGCGGACTGAAAGGTCCCGGGTTCGATTCCGGTCGGGGGCGTGTACCTTGCTTGCAGGCACATCTCCAGTGTGGGGTGTGCAGGAGGCGGCTGATGGATGTCTCTCTCTCATCGATGTTTCTGACTTTCTATCCCTCTCCCTTCCTCTCTGTAAAAAATCAATAAAATATATATTTTTTTAAAATCACAAAATAAAGGATGCTTGCTGTTAGCGCGTTTCTACGGCATTAGATTAGCTTTCATTCTGAAAGAGACAGGCATCGGTATTGAGCAAAGCCCTGGGCGATACAAGAACAGGTTTCAAAACCGATGGGCTTCAAAACCAAAGTGTTAACTGGAATTTTTTATTCAGAAAAAAAAAAGTGTTTACAACTATTTTATTCTAGACCACAAAAGTACTCAATCTTAATAACCTAATGCCACAGTAGTAACTTGAAATATATGAAGCAATTTTGGAATTTACTAAGATACTGGAAAGGGCGACTCATTTTGATGCTGCTGAAATACATTCAAATGCTGCATTTCCAGAGGAAATTTACCGTTTCCACCTCTAACCCTGGCCATGACTGAGACCCCTCTAGGGTACTGACTGATGTAGTGAATGGACAGGTTCTCAATGTCATTGCAGCAGCCACGGCCCCTCTTAGCAGGGCTGGGGCGGGAAGGATTCCAAAATCCAGACCAGTGACATCAGTACCTTCAGGGAAGGAATGATCCCCACCCTGCACTGACTCGATGATTTTGAGGGCTTTTCTTTCTTTTAGGTTTTTGTGCTTTTTGGGTTTTTTTTTGCTTGTTGGGGGGTAGAATTATGTGTGACGTTCACAGGGCATCAGCTGGCATTTCAGCACCACGGACAGAAGCACATGGTGCTGTTTCTTGAAATGCCCACAAGAGTAATAAACTGGTACCTAGTGCCCAAGTACCTGGTAACCAGGCAACTAGTAACTGGCAACCAGATAACAAGTAACTAGGTAACCAGTTAACTAGTCATCAGGGAACCAGTAATCAGGTATCCTAGTAACTGATAAACTAATGACAAGGAACCTTAGTAAAGGAGACCTTGTAATCAGGCAACTAGTAACCTGTCAACCAGTTAACCAGTTACCTGCTAATCAGGTAACTAGTAACCAACCAATATCCTAGTAACATAAACTAATGATAAGAAACCTTAGTAAAGGAGACCTTGTAAACATGCAACTAGTAACCTGTCAACCAGTTAACCAGTTACCTGGTAATCAGGTAACTAGTAACCAGTATCCTAGTAACTTATAAACTAATGACAACTTCTTAGTAAAGGAGATCTTGTAACCAGGCAACTAGTACCCTGACTACCAGTTATCCAGTAACTAGCTAACTAGTTACCTGGTAATCAGGGAACTAGTAACCAGTACCTTAGTAACTTATAAACTAATGACAAGGAACCTTAGTAAAGGAGACCTTGTAACCAGGCAACTAGTAACCTGGCAACCAGTTACCTGGTAATCAGGAAACTACTAGCTGGTATCCTAGTAACTTATAAACTAATGACAAGGAACCCTAGTAAAGGAGACCTTGTAACCAGGCAACTGGTAACCTGGCAACCAGATAACCAGTAACTAGGCAACCGGATACCTGGTCATCAGGGAACCAGGAACCAGTATCCTAGTAACTGATAAGCTAATGACAAGGAACCTTAGTAAAGGAGACCTTGTAACCAGGCAACTGGTAACCTGGCAACCAGTTAACCAGGTACCTGGTAATCAGGTAACTAGTAACCAGTATCCTAGTAACTTATAAACTGATGACAACTAACCTTAGTAAAGGAGATCTTGTAACCAGGAAACTAGTAACCTGGCAACCAGATAACCAGTAACTAGGCAACCAGTTACCTAGTCATCAGGGAACCAGCAACCAGTATCCTAGTAACTGATAAACTAATGACAAAGCCACCTCAGTAAAGGAGACCTGTCACCTCCTGCCAGTTTCATGCGTAGATTATATATATTTTTAAATTACATCTTTATTATTCAGATTATTCCTTTTTTATTTTTTTATGAGGAGATTATGGCGGCCTCTCGAAAGAGCAGTGCTTCTCAGAAAACTCCGGCTCCTCGCTGTACGGATCGGCTGCCTCCATAATGGCCGCCTGCCCGGTACCGAAGGCCGCAAAGCGAGAGAGAGCTCCGTATAACTGCCTGCCTCCAGGACGGCGGCCTCCAACCCTCTGCCAGCCTCGGTAGAAGCGACCTGCACCTACCTGCCTGTCAGGGTAAAGGCCTCGTGCCCCGTACTGGCTGCCTCGTTAGCCGGGTTCGAACGGAAATACAGAAAATCTCGGTAATGGCAGCCTGCAGCATATGGCTGCGTCACTTAAAGCCGGCCTCTCACGGCACAAAAAGCACCTCGCTACACGAACCAGCCGCCTCGATAATGCCCGCCTGCATAGCACCCACTGACGCAAACCGAGAGGCCTCCGTGTGACTGCCTGCCTCGAGAATGGCCACCTCCAACCTCCTGGTTTCCTCAGAGGAGGCGCCTGCAGCTGCCTGCCTGCCTGCCTGCCTGCCGGGGTGAAGGGTACGAGCCAGGGACCGGCTGCCTCGTCAGCGGGGCCTCGGCAGCATGGAGGCTCTCGGTAATGGCAGCCGGCGGCGTACGGCGTCACTTAAGCCGGCATCTCGCGAGCACGCTGCATCTCGCGGGACTTGGCACCTCGCTGTACGGACTGGCTGCCTCATTAATGGCCGCCTACACAGTACCTACTGACGCAACCCCAGAGGGCTCCGTATAACTGCCTGCCTCAGGGACAGCGGCCGAGAACCCCTGCCAGTCTTGGTAGAGGCTGCCTGCAGCTGCCTGCCTGCCAGGGTAACTGCCCCGTGAAACGGACTGGCTGCCTCATTAGCTGGAGGCTCCCAACTGTACAGAAGGTCTCAATAATGGCGGCCGGCAGCTTACGCCGTGCGTCACTGAAGCCGGCCTCTTGCAAGCACGCTGCGTCTCGCAGTACTCAGCACCTCGCTGTACGGACTGGCTGCTTCAATAATGGCCGCCTGCACAGTACCCAGGGCTGCAACGCCAGAGGGCTCGGTATAATTGCCTGCCTCGAGGACAGCAGCCGAGAATCCCTGCCAGTCTCAGTAGAGGCGGCCTGCAGCTGCCTGCCTGCCAGGGTAAAGGCCCCGTGCCCCATACTGGCTGCCTTGTTAGCTGGGCCTCCAGCCGTACGGAGGTTCTCAGTAATGGCGGCCGGCAGCTTACAGTGTGCGTCACTTAAGCCTGCCTCTCGTGAGCACGCTGCGTCTCGAGATACTCAGCACCTCGCTGTACGGACTGGCTGCCTCAATAATGGCCGCCTGCACAGCACCCAGGGCCGCAACATGGCCGGTCTCCTATAACTGCCTGACTCTAGGACCGAGGTCGCCAACACCATGCCAGCCTCAGTAGAGGTGGCCTGCAGCTGCCCGCCTGCCCAGGTAAAGGCCCCGTGCCCCGAACTGGCTCCCTGGTAGCCGGGACCTCCTGCTGTACAGAAGGTCTCGGTCATGGCGCCCGGCAGTTTACGGTATTGGTCAATTAAGCCGGCCTCTCGCGAGCAAGCCGAGTCTCGCGGTACAAGAGCACCTCGCTGTACGGACTGGCTGCCTCAATAATGGCCGCCTGCACAGTACCCACGGATGCAACCAGATGAGGCTCCATATAACTACCGGTCTCAAGGTCGGCAGCCTCCAACCCCTGCCAGCCTCAGTAGAGGCAACCTGCATCTGGCTGCCTGCCAGGGTAACTGCCCGTGGCCTGTACTGGCTGCTTCATTAACAGGGGACCCAAGCCGTACGGAAGGTCTCAGTAATGGCGGCCTGTGGTATACGGCATGCGTCACTGAATGCAGCCTCTCACGAGCACGTTGACTCTCACGATACAAAACCACCGGGCTGAAGGGACTGGCTACCTCAATAATAGAGGCTGCAAAGCACCCAGGGCCACAACACGATCGGGCTCCGTATAACAGCCTGCCTCTAGAATCAAGGTCGACAACCCCATGCCAGCCTCCGTGGAAGCCACCTGCAGCTGCCCGCCTGCCAGGGTAACGGCCCCGTGCCCCGTACTGGCAAGCTTATTAGCCGGGACTCCTGCCATATGGAAGGTCTCGGTCCTGGCGGCCGGCAGTTTACGGTCTTGGTCAATTAACCCGGCCTCTCGTGAGCAAGCCCAGTCGGGCCGTACAAGAGCACCAGGCTGTACGGACTGGTTGCCTCAATAATGGCGGCGGGCACAGCACCCAGGGCCGCAACACGGGCGGGCTCCGTATAACTGCCTGCCTCTAGGACCGAGGTCGCCAACACCATGCCAGCCTCCGTGGAGGCGGTCTGCAGCTGCCATCCTGCCAGGGTTAAAGGCCCTGTGACCCCTACTGGCTCCCTGGTTAGCCGGGTCCCTAGCCGTACAGAAGGTCTCGGTCATGGCGGCCGGCAGTTTACGGTCTTGGTCAATTAAGCTGGCCTCTCGCGAACAAGCCCAGTCTCGCGTTACAAGAGCACCTGGCTGTTCGGACTGGCCGCCACAATAATGGCGGCCTGCACAGCACCCAGGTCCGCAACACGGGCGGGCTCCGTATAACTGCCCGCCTCTGGGACCGAGGTCGCCAACCCCATGCCAGCGTCCTTACAGGCGGCCTGCAGCTGCCCGCATGCCAAGGTAACAGCCCCGTAATGGGTAGCATATTAGCCGGGACCTCCTGACGTACGGAAGGTCTCGGTCATGTCGGCCCACAGTTTACGGTCTTGGTCAATTAAGCCGGCCTCTCGCGAGCAAGCCCAGTCTCGCGGTACCAGAGCACCGGGCCGTACGGACTGGCTGCCTCAATAATGGCGGCCTGCACAGCACCCAGGACCGCAACACGGGCGGGCTCCTTATAACTGCCTGCCTCTGGAACCGAGGTCGCCAAGCCCATGCCAGCCTCCGGAGAGGCGGCCTGCAGCATCCAGCCTGCCAGGGTAATGGCCCCGTGCCCCGTACTTGCTAGCTTATTAGCCAGGCCCCTAGCCGTATGGAAGGTCTCGGTCATGGCGGCCGGCAGTTTACGGTCTTGGTCAATTAGGCCGGCCTCTCGCGAGCAACACGAGTCTCGCGGTACCAGAGCACCGGGCTGTACGGACTGGCTGTCTCAATAATGGCGGCCTGCACAGCACCCAGAACCGCAACACGGGCGGGCTTCGTATAAACTGCCTGCCTCTAGGACCGAGGTCGCCAACACCATGCCAGCATCCGTGGAGGCGGCCTACAGCTGCCAGCCTGCCAGGGTTAAAGGCCCTGTGCCCCCTACTGGCTCCCTGGTTAGCCGGGTCCCTAGCCGTACAGAAGGTCTCGGTCATGGCGGCCGGCAGTTTACGGTCTTGGTCAATTAAGCCGGCCTCTCTCGAGCAAGCAAGTCTCGCGGTACAAGAGCACCGGGCTGTACAGACTGGCTGCCTCAATAATGGCGGCCTGCACAGCACCCAGGACCGCAACACGGGCGGGCTCCTTATAACTGCCTGCCTCTGGAACCGAGGTCGCCAAGCCCATGCCAGCCTCCGGAGAGGCGGCCTGCAGCATCCAGCCTGCCAGGGTAACGGCCCCGTGCCCCTTACTGGCTAGCCTATTAGCCACGACCTCCTGCCGTACGGAAGGTCTCGGTCATGGCAGCCGGCAGTTTATGGTCTTGGTCAATTAAGCCGGCCTCTCGCGAGCAAGCCCAGTCTCGCGGTACAAGAGCACCGGGCTGTACGGACTGGCTGCCTCAGTAATGGCGGCCTGCACAGCACCCAGGTCCGCAACACGGGCGGGCTTCGTATAACTGCCCGCCTCTGGGACCGAGGTCGCCAACCCCATGCCAGCGTCCTTACAGGCGGCCTGCAGCTGCCCGCATGCCAGGGTAACAGCCCCGTAATGGGTAGCATATTAGCCGGGACCTCCTGACGTACGGAAGGTCTCGGTCATGTCGGCCCACAGTTTAAGGTCTTGGTCAATTAAGCCGGGCCCTCGCGAGCAAGCCCAGTCTCGCGGTACCAGAGCACCGGGCCGTACAGACTGGCTGCCTCAATAATGGCGGCCTGCACAGCACCCAGGACCGCAACACGGGCGGGCTCCTTATAACTGCCTGCCTCTGGAACCGAGGTCGCCAACCCCATGCCAGCCTCCGTGAAGGCTGCCTGCAGCTTCCGGCCTTCCAGGGGAACGGCCACGGGCCCAGTACTGGCTAGCTTATTAGCCGGGACCTTCTGCCGTACGGAAGGCCTCGGTCATGGCGGCCGGCACTTTACTTTCTTGGTCAATTAAGCCGGCCTCTCGCGAGCATAAGGCATTAGCTGGAATTTCAACACCATGAACAGAAGCACATGGTGCTATTTCTTGAATGCCCACAAGAGTACACTAGTAACTAGTAACCAAGTACCTTGTAACCAGGAAACTAGTAACCTGGCAACCAGTTAACCAGTAACTAGGTAACCAGTTACCTGGTAATCAGGTAGCTAGTAACCAGTACCCTAGTAACTTATAAACTAATGACAAGTAACCTTAGTAAAGGAGACCTTGTAACCAGGCAACTAGTAACCTGTCAACCAGTTAACCAGTAACTAGGTAACCAGTTACCTGGTAATCTGGAAACTAGTAACCAGTACCCTAGTAACTTATAAACTAATGACAAGTAACCTTAGTAAAGGAGACCCGTCACGTCCTGCCAGTTTCATGAGTAGATATTTGCGGCCTCTCAGAAGAACAGTGCTTCTCAGAATACTCCTGCTGTACAGATTGGCTGCCTCAATAATGGCACCTGCACGGTACCGAAGGCCGCAACTCGAGGGGGCTCTGTATAACTGCCTGCCTCCAGGACGGCGGCCTCCAACCCTCTGCCAGCCTCAGTAGAAGCGACCTGCACCTACCTGCCTGTCACGGTAAAGGCCTCGTGCCCCGTTCTGACTGACTCGTTAGCGGGGGGCGACCCGAAGTACTGAAAATCTCGGTAATGGTGGCTTGCAGCGTACGGCTGCCTCACTTAAGCCGGACTCTCACGGTACAAAAAGCACCTCACTACAGGAACCGGCTGCCTCGATAATGCAGCCTGCATAGCACCCACTGATGCAAACCGAGAGGGCTCATATAACTGCCTGCCTCGAGAATTGCGACCTCCTGGTTTCCTCAGAAGAGGCGGCCTTCAGCTCCCTGTCTGCCTTCCAGGGTAACGGCTACGAGCAAGGTACTGGCTGCCTCATGAGCGGGGCCTCTGCAGTATGGGAATTCTCGGTAATGGTGGCCGGCAGCTTACAGCGTGCGTCACTTAAGCCAGCCTCTCCCGAGCACGCTCTGTCTTGAAGTACTCAGCACCTCACTGTATGGACTAGCTGCCTGCACAGTACCGAGGGTCCCAACACGACAGGGCTCCTCTAACTGCCTGTCTTAGGACCGCGGCCGCCAACACCTTGCCAGCCTCAGTAGAAGCGGCCTGCAGCAGCCTGCCTACCAGGGTAAAGCCCTGTGCCTCGTACTGGCTGCCTCATTAGCGGGGCCCTCAGGCGTACGGAAGGTGTCAGTAATGGCGGCCGGCAGCTTACGTCCTGCGTCACTTAAGCCGGCCTCTCGCGAGAAAGCCGAGTCTCACGGTACTCAGCACCTTGCTGTACGGACTGGCTGCCTCAATAATGGCAGCCTGGACAGTACCAGGGCCACAACACGAGAGAGCTCCTATAACTGCCTGCCTTAGGACTGCGGCCCCCAACCCCTTGCCAGCCTCAGTAGAGGTGGCCTGCAGCTGCCTGCCTACCAGGGCAAAGGCCCTGTGCCTGTACTGGTGCCTCATTAGCCTGGGCCCCCCACCGTACGGAAGGTGTCAATAATGGCAGCCGGCAGCTTACGTCCTGTGTCACTTAAGCCGGCCTCTCACGAGCACAATGCATCTCGCGAGCCTCAGCACCTCGCTGTATGGACTGGCTGCCTCAACAATGGTCGCTTGCACTGTACCTGGATCACAACATGAGAGGGCTCCTATAACTGCCTGCCTCTAGAACCGCGGCCGCCAAACCCCTGCCAACATCGGTAGAGGCGGCCTGCAGCTGCCTGCCTACCAGGGTAAAGGCCGCAGGGCCCGTACTGACTGCATCTTTAGCCAGGGCTTCCTGCCATACAGAAGGTGTTGGAAATGGCGGCAATCAGCTTACGGCGTGTGTCACTTAAGCCGGCCTCTCGCGAGCACACTTCGTCTAGCGGTACTGAGTACTTGGCTGTACGGACTGGCTGGCTCAATAATGGCCGCCTGCACAGTACCCAGTGCCGCAACAGGAGAGGGCTCCTTATAACTGCCTGCCTCTGCGACCGCGTCCGCCAACCTCCTGCCAGCCTCGGTAGAGGCGGCCTGCACTTGCCTGCCTACGAGGGAAAAGGCCCCGTGCCCCTTACAGGCCGCATTGTTAGCCGGGGCCTCTGCCGAACAGAAGATCTCGGTAATGGCGGCTGGCGGTTTACAGCGCACGTCACTAAAGCCGGCCTCTCCGGAGCACGCTGCATCTCGCGATACTGAGCATGTCACTGTACGGACTGGCTGCCTCAATAATGGCTGCCTGCATAGTACGGAGGGCCGCAGCAGGAGAGGGCTTTGTATAACTGCCTGCCTGTAGGACCGTGGCCACCAACCCGCTACCTGCCTCGGTAGAGGCGGCCTGAAGCTGCCTGCCTGCCAGGGTAAAGGCCCCGTGCCCCGTACTGGTGCTTCGTTAGCCTGGGACCCCGGTCGTACGCAAGTTCTCGGTAATGGCAGTCGGTAGCGTACAGTGTGCATCACTTAAGCCTTCCTCTCGCAACCACGCTGCGTCTCATGGTACTCAGCACCTCGCTGCACAGACTGGATGCCTCAAGAATGTCCGCCTGCACAGTACCCAGGCCTGCAACAGGAGAGACTCCCTATAACTGCCTGCCTCGAGGACAGCGGCTTCCAATCTCCTGCCAGCCACAGCAGAGGCGGCCTGCACCTGCCTGCCTGCCAGGGTAAAGGTCTCGTGCCTGTTACTGGCGGCCTCGTTAACGGGGACCCTCCCCCCCGCAGTACGGAAAGCCTCGGTAATGGTAGCTGCAGCATAAGCATAGGGGTGTTTTTTTTTCTGGGTAGAAATTTTAGTCGTGGTTAAGGGGAAATTTCTGGAATTGCAGCATCATGGACAGAGGGGCCACAGGAGGGCAGCAGAGGATTATTTTCGCGCAGGAATTGGCTGACAGGGTCCCTTAAGGACTAATATAATAAATACATAGATCCATAGATATATACAGTATAATATTAAGTGATTTCAAGAAAAAATATAAATGTGTATTCCCAAATCCAGTGTATAAGTATGATCTATGATTATATTCTCAAAATCACAAAATAAAGGATGCTTATTCTTAGCACGTTTCTACAGAATTAGTTCAGAATGAAAGCTAAACTAATTCTGTAGGAAAGAGACAGGCCTAAGTATTGAGCAAATCCCCGTGTGGTACAAGAACAGGTTTCAAAACCGATGGGCTTCAAAACCAAAGTATTAATTGGAATCTTTTATTCAGAAAAAAAATAGTTGTAGTTAACAACTATTTTTTTCTAGAACACAAAAGTACTCAATCTTAATAACCTAATGCCACAGAAGTAACTTGAAATATATGAAGCAAATTTGGAATTTACTACGATACTGGAAAGGGCGACTCATTTTGATGCTGCTGAAATACATTCAAATTCTGCATTTCCAAAGGAAATTTACTGTTTCCACCTCTAACCCTGGCCATGACCCAGTCCCTGACCTTTTTAGTCTCACCCTCACTCTAAAACCCTAACAGCAACCACAGCTCTAGCCTCAGCCCTAGCCTTGACCTCTGACCCTTGACTGCCTCTTTGATTTATACTTTTATTTTTTTTTGTTTTTTAAACTATATAGTATTGATTTTTTATAGAGAGGAAGGAAGACGGATAGAAAGTTAGAAACATCTATTGGAGACAGACATCTATCATCCGCCTCCTGAACGCCCACTACAGGAAATGGGCCCCCAACCAGGACACATGCCCTTGACCGGAATCAAACCTGGGACCTTTCAGTCTGTTGAGACAAACCGGTTTTGGCCCGATTTATATTTTTAAAAGTGAATAGAATCTGTAGCTGGTGTTGCTCACTGGTTAAAGCATCGACTTGCCAGACATACACTCACTCGCTCACTACTCTCTAGTTAAAAGAGGCACTAAGGAACATTAGGCAGGGAGGTGGGTCACCTTAAAGGAACCTCAGTGGAGCAGCCTCTGGAGCCTCCCTTTGCAGGGCTTTGGTGGGAGGAGTTGAAGAACCCAGAGCCGTGACTTCAATGGATCCAGGATGGAATGATTTCAGCCATGGACAGCATCGAAGATTTTGTGAGTCTTTCTTTTTTTTTCTGGGTAGAATTTTTGGTCCTGTTCCAGGGCTTTGGTTGTAAATTCAGCACCATGGCCTGAAACTTCACGTGTTTTTCCTTTGATGCCCACAGGAGGGCAGCAGAGGATCAATTTTTAGCAGAAAAAGGCTGACAAGGACTCAAATTCGGACCCTTTGGGACACGGGACACTTGTTCCTCCAACCCAGCAATACTTACCAGGAAAAACTCCTCCTCTTTATACTTTACCACATTGATTGCTGACAGACCGAGCCTCAACACCCTGGGTGTGCTTATACAGAGACTGTAAGATGGGACTGCGCAGCTCAGGTAAATGGACACAGTCGTGTGCTCCAGAATGCTGCTGTTCAGCCTCAGCACTGGCTCAGATTTTTTGCTTATATAATTTCCATGTGTGTGTTTTAAACACATATTTCCTCTGTTCCTCTTAGTTTTTGATCATTTCTATGCTTGTGAAATATACTAATTTTCATTTTTAAAACGTGGGGGTGGTTTTCCAATTCTGTTTGGGTATTGAACTCCATGGCTATTCATTACAGATGTTTTTATTATAGCCTGAGTTATGTTCAACTACCATTTATTACACTTCAAAAAAACTTGGTCCGTTTGAGGCTTGTTTTTAAAATAAGTCGAGGGCAGCCACTATCCTTTCTGATTTTTCTACTGAGTGATTCATGTATTAAGTCTCTGCACTCTGAATGGTCAGCAAGGAAGTATTTAAGAGCCTGTGAGAGCTGCAGTGGTTGTTCCAGAGGAGTTTGAGCTATAGTGGCTACTGTTTTCAGATCTCTGAGGATAAGTATACCTTTGTTTGGAACCAAAGAATCAAGAAGAATTTGCATTACATTTTGCAGTCTTTCTTTTTTAAAAACATCTTCTCAATACCACTTCAAATCCCTTCCAAAAATGCACATCCTGAAATGCTAATGGCCAGTTTTGGGGACATTCTGCAGAATGACTGGCTTGTCAGCTTAAAAAGTACAAAAGTCAGGAATGTATAGAGAAAATATGAGACTGTGGTAGACTGAAGGCCACTGTAAGTCTCAACATATCAGTGCAGCTTCTGATATGGGAGGGAATTCTTTTGCAACTTACAGTGTAACTGGGTGATTCATTCAATCATCCTCAGCCATGGCAATTAGAAGGAAGCAAAGCATCTGTGTTGGATCTCCGGGTTGTGACTGATGCAGTAATACCTTTTCTGATTCTGAAAGACAAAAAATTACTAGGGAAGTCCCCGTGCTGGTACTGGCTGCCTCATTAGTGGGGTCTCTGCAGTACGGAAGGTCTGAATGATGGCACCATGCAGCGTATGACATGCATCAGTTAAGGTGGCCTCTCCTGACCCCAATTCCTCTGGCGGTACTCAGCACCTCGCTGTAAGGACCGGCTGCCTCAATAATGGCGGCTTGCGTGATACCCACTACCACAACCCAAACTGGCTCCGCATAACTGCTTGCCTCGAGGATGGCAGCCTCCAACCTGCTGGGTTGCTTCATAGAGGCAGTCTGCAGCTTCCTGCCTGCCAGGTTAAAGGACACGGTCCCGTACTGGCTACCTGTTTAGCTGGGGCCTCTGCCTTATGGAAGGTTTCAATGATGGCAGCATCTCGTGAGGACACTGAGTCTCGAAGTACTCCGCTGCTGGCTGTACTGACTGGCTGCCTCAATAATGGCGGCTGCAAGGTTCCCACGGCCACCATTTCAGCGGCCTCCGACATACTGGCTGCATAAAAGAGAACTGTCCACACCGCCTGCCTTGTTAACTGTGCCTTACTGTTACTGATGGCTTCAATAATGGCAGCCTCCAGGGTACTGACTGAAATAGCGAATGGACAGGTTCTCAATGTCAATGCAGCAGCCACGGCCCCTCTTAGCAGGGCTGGGACAGAAAGGATTCCAAAATCCAGACCAGTGACATCAGTACATTCAGGGAAGGAAGATTCCCACCCTGGAC
This sequence comes from Lasiurus borealis, assembly GCA_004026805.1. Taxonomy (NCBI): domain Eukaryota; kingdom Metazoa; phylum Chordata; class Mammalia; order Chiroptera; family Vespertilionidae; genus Lasiurus; species Lasiurus borealis. The sequence goes on along the minus strand of PVJN01026609.1, from coordinate 8,095 downwards.
TGCTCGATGATTTTGAGGGCTTTTCTTTCTTTTAGGTTTCTGTTTTTTTGCTTGTTCGGGGGTAGAATTATGTGTGATGTTCACAGGGCATTATCTGGAATTTCAGCACCATTAAAAGAAGCACATGGTGCTATTTCTTGAATGCCCACAAGAGTAAACTAGTAACTAGTAACTAAGTACCTTGTAACCAGACAACTAGGAACCTGGCAACCAGTTAACCAGTAACTAGGTAACCAGTTACCTGGTTATCAGGTAACTAGTAACCGGTACCCTAGTAACTTATAAACTAATGACAAGTAACCTTAGTAAAGGAGACCTTGTAACCGGGCAACTAGTAACCTGTGAATCAGTTAACCAGTAACTAGGTAACCAGTTACCTGGTAATCAGGTAACTAGTAACCAGTATCCTAGTAACTTATAAACTAATGACAAGTAACCTTAGTAAAGGAGACCTTGTAACCAGGCAAATAGTAACCTGGCAACCAGTTAACCAGTAACTAGGTAACCAGTTACCTGGTTATCAGGTAACTAGTAACCAGTATCCTAGTAACTGATAAACTAATGACAAGTAACCTTAGTAAAGGAGACCTGTCAGGTCCTGTCAGTTTCATGAGTAGATTATTGCGGCCTCTCGAAAGAACAGTGCTTCTCGGATACTCCAGCAGTACAGATCAGATACCTCAGTAATGGCACCTGCGCCTCAATAATGGCCACCTGCATGGTACCGAAGGCCGAAACCCGAGGGGGCTCCGTATAAGTGCCTGCCTACAGCACAGCGGCCTCCAACCCTCTGCCAGCCTCAGTAGTAGTGACCTGCACCTACCTGCCTGTCAGGATAAAGGCCTCGTGCCCCGTACTGGCTGCCTTATTAGCGGGGGGTAACCCAAAGTACGGAAAATCTCAGTAATGGCGGCTTGCAGCGTACGGCTGTGTCACTTAAGCCGGACTCTCACGGTACAAAAAGCACCTCGCTACACGAACCGGCTGTCTCAATAATGCCCGCCTCCACAGTACCCACTGACGCAAACCGAGAGGGCTCCATATGACTGTCTGCCTCAAGAATTGCGACCTCCAACCTCCTGGTTTCCTCAGAAGAGGCGGCCTGCAGCTGCCTGTCTGCCTGCCAGGGTAAAGGCTACGAGCCAGGTACCGGCTGCCTCGTGCGGGAGGCCTCGGCAGTATGGAAGTTCTGGGTAATGGCGGCCGGCAGCGTAGGGCAGCGTACGGCGTGCGTCACTTCAGCTGGCCTCTCGCGAGCACGCTGCGTCTCGCAGTACTCAGCACCTCACTGTATGGACTGGCTGCCTGCACAGTACCCAGGGCCGAAACACGAGAGGGCTCCTGTAACTGCCGGCCTTAGGACCGCAGCCGCCGACCCCCTGCCAGCCTCAGTAGAGGCGGCCTGCCGCTGCCTGCCTACCAGGGTAAAGGCCCCATGCACCATACTGGCTGCCTCATTAGCGGGGCCCTCAGAAGTGCGGAAGGTCTCGGTAATAGCGGCCCGCAGCTTACGTCGTGCGTCACTTAAGCCGGCCTCTCTCGAGCAAGACGAGTCTCGCGATACTTAGCACCTCCCTGTACGGACTGGTTGCCTCAAGAATGGCTGCCTGCACAGTACCCAGGGTTGCAACAGGAGAGGGCTCCATATAACTGCCTGCCTCGAGGACAGCAGCTTCAAATCTCCTGCCAGCCACAGTAGAGGCGTCCTGCACATGCCTGCCTGCCAGGGGAAAGGTCTCGTGCCCGTTACTGCAGGCCTCGTTAACTGGGACCCCCGCAGTACGGAAAGTCTCGGTAATGGTAGCCTGCAGCTTAAGGCATGGGGGTGTTTTTTCTGGGTAGAAATTTTAGTCGTGGTTAAGGGGCTTTATCTGGAATTGCAGCATCATGGACAGAGGCACATCATGGACAGAGGTGTTATTCTGTGAATGGCCACAGGAGGGTAGCAGAGGATTATATTTGCGCAGGAATTGGCTGACAGCGTCCCTTAAGGACTAAAATAATATATACATAGATTCATAGATATATACAGTATTATATTAAGTGATTTCAAGAAAAAAATATAAATGTGTGTTCCCAAAACCAGTGTATAAGTATGATCTATGATCATATTCTCAAAATCACAAAATAAAGGATGCTTATTCTTAGCACGTTTCTACAGAATTATTTTAGCTTTCATTCTGATAGACAGGCCTAAGTATTGAGCAAAGCCCCGTGCAATACAAGAACAGGTTTCAAAACTGATGGGCTTCAAAACCAAAGTATTAAATGGAATCATTAATTCAAAAAAATGTGTTTACAACTATTTTATTCTAGAACACAAAAGTACTCAATCGTAATATGATGTAACTTGAAATATATGAAGCAATTTTGGAATTTACTAAGATACTGGAAAGGGCGACTCATTTTGATGCTGCTAAAATATATTCAAATTCTGCATTTCTAAAGCAAATTTACCGTTTCCACCTCTAACCCTGGCCATGACCCAGACCCTGACCTTTTACTCTCACCCTCACTCTAAAACCCTAACAGCAACCACAGCTCTAGTCTCGGCCCTAGCCTTGACCTCTGACCCTTGACTGTGCCTCCGATTTATTTTTTAAAATAGATTTTATTGATTTTTTACGGAGAGGAAGGGAAGGGATAGTTAGAAACATCGATGAGAGAGAGACATTGATCAGCTGCCTCCTGCACGCCCCGCAACCAGGATACATGCCCTTGACCAGAATCGAACCTGGGACCTTTCAGTCTGCAGGCCAACGCTCTCTCCACTGAGCCAAACCGGTTTTGGCCTGATTTATACTTTTAAAAGCGAATAGAATCCGTAGCTGGTGTTGCTCACTGGTTAAAGCATTGGCTTGCCAGACATACGCTCACTCGCTCACTGCTCTCTAGCTAAAAGAAGCACTGAGGGACATTAGGAACCTCAGTGCAGCAGCCTCCGGAGCCTCCCTTTGCAGGGCAGCGGTGGGAAGAGTTGAAGAATCCAAAGCCGTGACTTCGGTGGATCCAGGGACAGAATGATTTTAGCCATGGAAAGCCTCGATTATTTTGTAAGTATTTCTTTCTTTTCTTTTCTTTTTTTTCTGGGTAGAATTTTTGGTCCTGTTACAGGACTTTCACTGTAATTTCAGCCCCATAGTCAGAGAAGTCGTGTGTTTTTCCTTTGATGACCATAGGAGGGCAGCAGAGAATCACTTTTTTGCAGGAATTGGCTGACTGGGACTCAAGCCCAGGACCCTTTGGGGTATAGGCCATATGTTCTTACCGCTGAGCAATACTTGCTAGAGCAAACTCCCACTCTTTATACCTTAACACATTGATTGCTGACAGACAGAGCCTCAATACCTTGGGTCTGCTGCCAGACAGATTGTAAGATGGGATCGCACAGCTCAGGTAAACTGACACAGTAGTGTGCTCCAGAATGCTGCTGTTCAGCCTCAGGATATGCTCATATTTCTTACTTACATAATTCCCATGTGTGTATTTTAAATACATATTTCCTCTTTTTCTCTAATTTTTTGTTCATTTCTATGCTTGTGAAATATACTTGAATTTATTTTTAAAAGGATAAGGTGGGTGGTTTTCCAATTCTTTTTGGGCATTGAACACCATGGCTGTTCATTATGGGTGCCCAGACCTTTTTATTATAGCTTGAGTTTTGTTCAGCAACCATTTATTAAACTTCAGACTAACTTGATCCATTTGAGGATTGTTTTTTAAAATAAGCCAAGGGCAGCCACTATCCTTTCTGATTTTTCTACTGAGTGATTCCAGTATTAAGTTTCTGCACTCTGAATGGTCAGCAAGTAAATATTTCAGAGCCTATGAGAGCTGCAGTGGTTGTTCAGGAAGAGTTTGGGCTATAGTGGCTGCTGTTTCCATGACTCTGAGGATATGTATAGCTTGGTGCTGAATCAAAGAATCAAGTAGAATGTTCATGACATTTTGCAATCTTTCTTTTTTAAAACATCCTCTCAATACCCTTGCAAATTCCTTCCAAAAATGCACATCCTGAAATCCTAATGGCCACCTTTTGGGACATTCTGAAGAATGACCACCTTGTAAGCTTCAAAAGTATGAAGGTCATGAACCTACAGAGAAAACCAGGGATTGTGATAGGCTGAAGGGCACTGTAAATCTCATCACATCAGTGCAGCTGGTGATATGGGAGAGAATTCGTTTGCAACTTATGGTGTGACTGGGAGATTGATTAAATCATCATCAGGTGTGGCAATTAAAAGGAAGTGAAGCATCTGTGTTGGATCTCCGGGTTGTGACTGATGCAGCAGCAGAATTCTGAATCTGAAACACAAAAAAGGAGTAGAGGAATAATAGGGTAACAGCTCAGTAACTTACACTCAAATAGTTCATAGGAAAAAGATTTTGGGGCCTGGCAAGTTATGCTCAGTAATTACAGTGTTGGCAGTGGACAGAAGGGTCTTGGGTTTGATATCCATTCAAGGGCATGTACCACAGTTGTAGGTTTGATCAGTGGCTCTAGTTGGGGCACATGTAGGAGGTATCCAATAGACGCTTTCTCACATTTCTCTCCTCTCTCTCTCTCTGTCTCTGTCTCTCTCTCTTCTCTCCTCTCCTCATTCCCTTTCACTCTCTCTAAAAATCAATGGAAAAATATCATTGGGTGAGGATTTAACAAAAAGAGAGCCCTAAACGGTTTTAATCAGTGGATAGAGCATCGGCCTTCGGATTCAAGGGTCCCAGTTTCGATTCCAGTCAAGGGCATGTACCTTGGTTATAGGCACATCCCCAGTAGGGGGTGTGCAGGAGAGGCAGCTGATGGAAATTTCTTTCTCATCGATGTTTCTAACTCTATCCCTCTCCCTTCCTCTCTGTAAAAAATCAATAAAATATATTTTTTAAAAGGAGATGTTTGTATTATTTGTATATATTTGCAACTTTTTTCTAATTTTGCTATTTCAAAGTATAGAAATATTTTAAAAATGAAAGGTTGGCGATTTGGGGGAATGAACAATGTGAGGGGTGTGAATGAATGTGTCTGGGTGGAAGGTTTTGGCCATGAGGGTGGGATGAGATGGCCCACAGATTGACAAGGCGGAGTGGAGGAGGAGGCAGTCGAAGGCCCTACAGGTGTGGTGGCTGAGCTCAGGGAACTCCCAGTGTCTGACCACTCAAGCACTGGCTTCCACCCATCCTGGGTCTCAGCTGCCCCTCATTCACACCCTCCTACTGGCAACGACTCAGGATTGCCATCTCCCCCACTCTCCCATGAGCACCAGCGGCACACAGGTGCCTTTGTTCCTCACTGTAACACACAACCTGTTCATCACACGTCACCTGGCACAATAAAGAAGGCGAGGCTCTTAGGATGATTCCTGGAGGTGACATTCCTGAGTGTCAAAGTCACCTTGCAAAGGGGGTAACCTCCACCAGGAGGTGCACCACACACAGGACGCTTGTGTCTGGCCACTGTCACCCCCAGGGTGACTTTTGTTCCCACAACATCACCATGAGGTCAGGACAGGTGGCAGAGATGTCCCCTGCAACCCTGCGTGTCACACAGAGACACGAGACACGATGTCTGTGACGCCTGGGTTTGCGCACCCGTGCTGTGCAATGCTGGTCGGGGATCGCCAGCCATAGTGACAGGCAGTGCTCCGGGTGCAGCTAGTGAATAAACATGAGGCGTCCAGAGCATGAAACTTTAATTGAACAGAACATGTGGCAAACATAATGGATGACAACCTTAGAATGAAAGGCACCTGAGACCTGCTGGGACATCCCACACCACACGGAGAAGCCCCACAGGCACGGAAGTGCCAGCACGCTCCCCCCACCCACTCACCACGTTAGCTGGGAAGAGTCTGGCCTGGTGCAGGGCGGGCGAGAGGATGGCCGGCAAGGGAACAGTCTCCTGCCCACAACTGCTCAGGGATGGCCATAATGTCTGCTGTGGTCTGAGTAGAGCATACACCCTCGGACTTGGGGATCCATGAACATTTCTCAAATGCTTCCTCCAACATCGGGAGCTGCCAAACAACTGTGCAAACAGGGAGAGGGCCAGGGGCGCACACACCTCCCAGCAGAGCCCCCAGGGAACGCGGAAACCTACTCTTTTCATCAGGATAGGGCTCTGAAACTTGTACTGAATGGCTAAATGTCCACATCTGTCTGCCCTCCAATGCTGGGCTGGCTCCCGGAGGAAGTTTAGCCCAAATTACTGCCCTCCCCCCTCAAGCTCAAGAAGCATCCTGGCCACCAAGAGGGCACTGATGGGGGCCTGGCTGTCAGGCAGAGCACCTGGAATGCCAACAAAACATTACACATGCAGGTGCCCTCTGCCCGACTCCCCTCATCTTTGGCCAACTTGTTCACTCCAAAGGCAGGTGTGAATCCAGGAGTAAAGAAGGAAACCTCAGTGCCTCCTAGGAAAACCCCAACTGGCTGGACGGCAGAGGCTCGCTCAGCTCCCTGCTGTCGGGGGCCTCCAACCTCCTGGCAGCCTCAGTAGAGGTGGCCTGCAGCTGCCTGCCTGCCCAGGTAAAGGCTCCATGCCAAGTACTGGCTGCCTCCTTAGCAGGTCCTCTGCAGTATGGAAGGTCTCAGTAATGGCGGCCTGCAGCTTATGGCATGCGTCACTTAAGGCGGCCTCTCGCGAGCATGCTGAGTCTCGTGGTACGAACTGGCTTCCTCAATAATGGTGGCATGCACGGTACCCAGGACCGCAACCCAAGAGGGCTCCATAAAACTGCCTGCCTCGAGGACGGTGGCCTGCAGCTGCCTGTCTGCCAGGATAAAGGCCCCGTGCCGTGTACTGGCTGCCTCATTAGCGGGGGCATCCGCCTTATGGAAGGTCTCAATAATGGCAGCATCTCTGGAGGACACTGAGTCTCAAAGTACTCTGCACCTGGCTGTACTGACTGGCTGGCTCATTAATGGCAGCTGCAAGGTTCCCACTGCCACAATTTTAGCGGCCTCCAACATACTGGCTGCGTAAAGGAGAACTGTCCACACTGCCTGCCTTGTTATCTACAGCCTTACTGTCTTCAATAATGGCAGCCTCTAGGTACTGACTGACATAGTGAATGGACAGGTTCTCAATGTCATTACAGCAGCCAAGGCCCCTCTTTGCAGGGTTGGGGCGGGAAGGGGTGTAAAAATCGAGACTCGTAACTTCAGTCCATCCAGGGAAAGATTCCCGCCCTGGACAGATTCAGTGATTTTGAGGGTTTTTCTTTTGGATTTTTGTTGGTTGGTTGGTTGGTTGGTAGAGTTATTTATTGTGTTCACAGGCCCTTAGTTAGAATTTCAGCACCATGGACATACTCACATGGTGTTATTCCTTGACTGACCATAAGAGTAACCTGGTAACTATTAATTGTAAACTAGTAACTAGTCACCAGTAAACTAATAGCTAGTGACCTGGTAACTAGTAACCAGGTAACCCATAACCAGGAAACTAGTCACCTGGCAACTAGTAACCTGACAACCAGTTACCTAGTAAGCAGGTAATTTAGTAGCCAGTAACAGGTACCCTGGTAACCTAGCTGTACAGACTGGCTGCCCCAATAGTGGCGGCTTCTATGTTTCAAAGGGGTTCACGACGTCAGTGCAGCAGTCAAGGCCTCCCTTTGCAGGACTGGAGCAGCAAGAGGTGAACAACCCAGAGCCGTGACTTCGATCCTTCCAGGGATGGAATGATTGCCACCATGGCCAGCCTCGCTGATCTTGTGACCGGTTTTTCCTGGATAGAATTTGTGCCGGGATTCACAGGGCTTTAGCTGGAATTTCAGCACCAGGGACAGAGGCATAATATGTTATTCCCGTAATGGCCACAGGAGGGCAGCAGAAGATAGATTTTTGCCTCACAGCTTCCTAGCCCTAGCCCTAACCATAACCCTTAGCCCTAACCATAACCTTAACCCTAACTCACCCTCACCATCACCCTAACCCTAAACCCTAACCCTGACCCCTAACCCTAAACCAGTGGTTCTCAACCTTCCTAATGCCACGTTCCTTTAAAAGATCCAGTATCTTTAAAAGATCAATGAGAAAATATCCTCAGGTGAAGATTAACAACAGAAAGGGTATGTGTGTGATTTCTCCAAGTTAC
>PVJN01026608.1:0-28878 GCA_004026805.1 Lasiurus borealis | reverse complement strand
TTCTTGCTTTTGTTCATTTAACATATAAAATGGGGCAAAAGTAATTTAACAGTTGTTTGTATGGAAAATAATACAATAATTAATAAATAATGATATAAGAATAAATTGTTTCAGATGTAACTATAAACCTATTTTTGCCCTACCCGGTATTGTGGGCATTTTTTTTTTTTCATCCAATTAAATTTGCTTGTAAATTCTTTCTGAGAGAGGGTTCATGTCAGCTTGGTAATGTGGATCGATATTTAATTTTTTTTCCATTATTTTCGTATTTCACGGTTATTTTTCAAGCAGACTTTTTGTTTCCTTGTACTTTGAAGCATTTGCATAGACAGATCTATTAGTCTTATGTTTAATACTGTTCTTAAAATTTTGTTGAAAGTGTTACTTATGTCCTTTTTTCTCCCATTGTGTTTAATACTTTGAACGTGTTCCTCATGTATTTAATTTTTGAATTTTTTTTTTTTTTTAATGCGCAAACCTTTCATTTATTGGGAATTTATTTTTGGGTGACATTAACCAGTTATTCTAATACCAACACCACTTTACTAAACAATATTTCATTTCTCTACATATTTGTTATCTTTATGCTTGTTTAATCATAAAACTAAATTTTTTGTTTTTACTTCAGTCTATTTCTGAGACAAGGATATTGTTAATGATTTTTGTTATATACTGCCAAATTCTCAGTTAAATTTATTTTTTTAATATTTTATTAGTATGGCTTATGATTCAATTTCTGAATTTCAAAAATTCAGGTGCTAAAAATTCTCTCAAAATGAAAACAGTAGGCTTAATGTTAGAAGAAGCTGTGAAATGTGAGTGACAGTTAAGTAGAAAGAAGAGCAATGTTCTGTTTATCTATTTTCAGAGATGTCTCTGAGCTGACGGGGTTTCCCGAAATGTTAGGGGGCCGTGTGAAAACCTTGCACCCTGCCGTCCATGCTGGTATGTAGTGGGTATTTTCAATTTAGAGTAATAAATGGTTTTCAGGATTAGTGTAGTTAATTACTTTGTAGAACAAACAAGGAAAAAGGAAAAAATCCGTAGGTTATATTGATTGCGTCAACATTTGCTGCTAAAGTTCATAATACATTAGAACTTTTTAAAACTCTAGTTTTCTTTTTATGTGATGAATTCAGATTGTTTTCTTTTCTTTGCTATTAATGCTAACCTGAGAATTAACTTACTTATAGTTCCTACTGGAGTTAATGAAAATATTTAGATTTTATGAGTGAAAAGATTTTTATCATGATTCAAACTTAGCATACAGCATGACCATATAACTGGCTTTCAAAAGAATTCTTTTTCACAGTACTTTACTTTGTTCATTCATCTGAGACAATGAATTGCTTACCAGTCAAAAATAGTAAAAAACAAGTAGATTGCTTTGTTACCAGTTACAGTAAAATATGGCAGAATAAAAGGCTGTAAGGCTAAGAATTAGACAAGCCATTTACTTACTGGAGCACATAGATCAGTGGTTCTCAACCTTTCTAATGCCACGACCCTTGAATACAGTTCTTGATGCGGTGGTGACCCCCCAACCATAAAATTATTTTCGTTGCTACTTCATAACTGTAATTTTGCTACTGTTAATGAATCATAATGTAAATATCTGTATTTTCTGATGGCTTTAGGCGACCCCTGTGTTTTGGCCGTTCAACCCCCACCAGGGTCGTGACCCACAGGTTGAGAACCACTGACATAGATTAATGAAACGCAACAGTTAGGGGGAAATTCCTTTTACATTTTGTTGATTAGGAAAAGAGAAATCAAGGGGGCATGTGCTGATGGAAGGAGACTTGACTTGGGGTGATGAACACACAATACAATAAGTAATTGATTATAGAACTGTATACCTGAAACCTATGTAATTTTATTAACCAGTCACCCCAATAAATTCAATAAAAAATTAAAAAAAAAAAGAAAAGAGGACCCAGGAACTGATAAAAAATACTTTTAAAAAATATATTTTTATTGGCTTCAGAGAGGAAGTGAGAGGAAGAGAGAGAAACAAACAATGAGAGAGAATCATTGATTGGCTGCCTCCTGCATGCCCCTTACTGGGGAATCAAGTTCAAAACCCCAGTGTGTGCCCTGACTGGGAATCAAACCATGACCTTCTGATTCATAGGTCAGAACTCACCAACACTGGCTGGGCAAAAAGAGATTTTTAAATATACCCCCTAATCTTATTTTAACTACTTGAGGCCCGGTGCATGAAATTTGTGCTTGCGGGGATGAGGGGAGGGGTGGTCCTCAGCCCAGCCTGCACCCTCTCCAATTGGGGACCCCGGGGGATGTGTGACTGCCGGTTTAGGCTCAATCCCTGTTTAGGCTTGTGTGCTGAGCCTAAACCAGCAGTCGGACATCCCTTTCACAATCTGGGACTGCTGGCTCCTAACTGCTCACCTGCCAGCCCTTAACTGTTTCTGCCTGCTAGCCTAATCACCCTTAACTGCCCTCCCCTGCCAGCCTGGTTGCCCCCAACTGCCCTCCCCTGCTGGCCTAATCTTGCCCCCCAACTGCCCTCTACTGTTGGCCCATTTGGTTCTAACTGGTCGATTTCTATGCCAGTCAGCGTCAAAAGCTTCTCTTTCTAGGCAGCCATTTGCTCCCCACAGCACCCACATTTGGTTCTGATTGGTTAGTGTCTATGCCAGTCAGCGTCAGAAGCTCTGCCTTCTAGGTAGCCATTGGTCCTTCACAGCACCCATATTTAGTTCTGATTGGTTGGTTCCTATGCCAGTTAGCGTCCCTGGACCTATCAATGGGGCCTGATCAGAAAGGTGGGGCTGATTTGCAACCCAGTGGAGACCTGGAGAGAAATGGAGGCTGGCTGCTGGCCAGACTCGGAAAGAAAGAAAGGCAAGTGCTGATCAAAAGCTGCCTCAGAAGCAATGGATCAGTTCCCGCTTCTTTCTTCAGGCCTCTCTCTGGCCCTGGTTTGCAGCCAGCCCAGCACTGACTATAGGACTGACATCTGGTTAGTCAGGCCTTGGTCATTACTGGTCATTACGACCCAGAGTTTTTATATATTAAGATGCGTTTGGTAGTCTTCATTAGGCTATATCAGAAATTTCAACTTGATCGAGGAACTATATTGGGAAGAAGTGCCTTATTCTGGCTTGTTTTTTGAACTAATATTTTAACTTTGTTAAATTAGGAATCTTGGCTCGTAATATCCCAGAAGATAATGCTGACATGGCCAGACTTGATTTCAATCTTATAAGGTAAAAATTCATAGTTGAATTTTTAATACAAGAACAAAGATGAAGAGTATGCCACACCTGATACCCCTTTTTATCGAGGGGACCACTTAAAGTTTAAGGTTGTCTAATAACTAAGCTGTACACCTAAGACCAATACATAATAAAGTAAAGAAAGGATTACCATTAGGTTTAGTTTTATAATTGTTGACTATAAACATTTATTGAGTACCTTCTGTGTCATGTTGTACATGCTAGCATTTTGGTTTTCCCAAGTATATATTACCAAAATGAGTACTTAAACTAAAAAACAACCTTTGCTTCTTTAGGAAGTTATGATGTAAATTTTCATAGATATAAGCAACTTAATTATTTGTATAAATTTATTCACTGTTTCTTTTAAATATATAAACAGCTTTATTTGGATACAACTCACATATCAAAGCGTTTCCCAATTTAAAGTATACAACTCAGTAATTTTTTGTATATTCAGAGTTGTGCAGCTTCACCATGGTTAATATTAGAACATACTTATCACTTCCCTCAAAAAAAAAAAAATTGCCATTAGCATTCATTCTTCATTTCCCCAAACATCCTCTAGCCCTAGGCAACCACCAGTATATTTCTGTCTGTATGGATTTACCTGTATCAAACTTGTTCGATCAGTGGAATCCTACAGTATGTGGTTCTTTGGGATTACCCACTTTGCATGTTATGACATCAGTGCTTTGGCAGTTTTGTTGTTGTTTTTTTTAAGAGGCAACAAGCACTTATTTGAGTTTTTTGTTTTGTTTTTTTTAAATAAGCTATTTCCAAAATCTCTGATTCAGGCAGAAACCTGAAAAGTGCTTTGATTAGGAGACAAAGGTAAAAGGCATTTATGAGAAAGGGAAGGGGAAATTACATATATCAGTAGAAAGAAGACATTTCTGTGGTGCAAATAAGCTGACTTTAGTGACACTAAATCTAAACAGTGTTTTTAATTTTCGGTTGGAAGTCATCAGTTCAGTAGTCATCATATAGAGTGTCCCCCAAAAGGGAAGTGCCTATGGGATGGCAGCTCCAACTCAAATTTAAAACTACTTGGTTTATATTATTATTATTTTTTTTTTTGCTTCTTTTGATCAAGACATTTCCTTGAAAGCATCACTGAACAATTACTAGAAAGTAATTAGTAATTAGTTTTTGCTATAAAATAATTCATTGTATAAATATATCTCATTTGTCCATTCATTAGTTGATGAACATTTGGATTGTTTATATTTTTTGCATGTTAAGAATGATGCAGTTATGAACATTCATGTCTAAGCTTTTTTTTTATGGGTTGATACTTTCATTTCTCTTGGGTTTATGGTGACTATGTTTAAACTTTTAAGGAACTGCCACATTATCTTCAAAGTGCTACATCATCCTATATAATAAAATCCTAATATGCAAATTGATGGAACAACCGGTCGCTGTGAAGCGCACTGACCATCAGAGGGCAGACGCTTAACTCGGGAGCTGCCCCTGGTGGTCAGTGCGCTCCCACAGAGGGAGTTCCGCTCAGCCAGAAGCTGGGCTCACAGCTGGCAAGCACAGTGGCCGGAGCCTCTCCCGCATCTGTAGGTGGGTGGTAAAGAGCTAGGGGTTCTGGACTGGGAGAGGGCGCAGGCTGGGCTGAGGGACACCACCACCACCACCCCCACCCGCCAGTGCACTTATGTCGGTGCACCGGGCCTCTAGTTGTATATAATACCCTGCAGCATTGTACAAGGACCCTAATTTCTCTACACCTTCACTAATATTTGTTATGTTTTATTTTGATTTGGCCATCCTAGTGGATGCGATGTTGTGTCTCATTGGCATGATGATTCACATTTCCTAATGATGTTGAGCATCTTTTCCTGTGCTTATTGGCTATGTGTATATCTTTGGAGAAATGTCTGTTCAGATCCTTTGCCCATTTTTGTAAATTGATTTATTTCTCTGTTTATTAAGTTGTAAGAGTTTGTTTTATCCCATTCCGTGTGCTGTTTTACATGGTGTGTCCTTTGTAAAGTTTTTTTTGGTATTATACTTATGTATTTGATTCTCTGTAAGTTACTTTTTATGTAGAGGTGTGAGGTAGTGGTACAACTGTATTCATTTGTATATGGCTACCCAGGTGTTCTAGCATCACTTGTTGAAGACTATTCTTTACCTATTGAATGATTTTGGCACACCTGATCTATATCTCTGTTGTTATGCCAGCACTATACAATTACTGTAGCTTTGTGGTAAATTTTGAAATTGAGAAGTGTAAATCCTCTAACTTTGTTCTTTTTTTTTTTTTTTTTTCCTTTTCAAGTTTGTTTTGGCTTTTCAAGGTCCCTTGTATTTCCATATGAATCTTAAGAAGGAAGTTGAAATGGGATTGTGTTGAATCTGTAGATCAATTTGGGTAATATTGCCATCTTGGCAATATTAAATCTTTCAATCCATAAACATGGGATGTCTTTTCATTTATTTAGATTTCCAACAATGTTTTGTACTTCTTCATACACATGTCTTGTACTTTTGTTAAATGTATTCTTAATTTTTTTTGATACTATTATAAGTAGAATTGTTTTCTTGATGTACTTTGAGATTGTTCAGATATCCTGCAACCTAGCTGAACTCATTTATTAATGCTAATAGTTTCTTAGAGTGTGGCGTTCTTAGTATTTTCTATTTTTAAGGTCATGTCACTTGCTAAGATAGCTTTACTTCTTCCCTTAGTCTTGATGCCTTTTATTCCATTTTCTCTGCTAATTGGCCTGGCTAGAATCTCCAGTATGTGTTAAATAGAAATGGTAAGAGTGGACATTCTTGCCTTGTTTCTAGCTTAGAGGAAAGCATTCAGTCATTCACCTTTAACTATAAAGTTAGCAATGGGTGTTTCTTAAATACCATTTATCATGTTAAGCAAGTTCTCTTCTTAATATGTTGAGTGTTATCATGAATGAATGTTGAGTTTTGACAAATGCTATTAGTGCATCTATTTAAATAATCAGGTGGTTTTTGTCCTTTATGTTACACTAGAGACCCCGTGCATGAAAATTCATGCACTGGACCAGGGGGCGGGGGTCCCTCATCCTGGCCTGACCCCTTGCACAGTCCAAGAGCCCTCAGGGGCAGGAGGCAACCTGGTGATCAGTGGAAGGCGACCACCCTCCCCATCACACCTCTGTTGTTGCCACTGCCAGCAGTGCAAGCCTTGCCTGGCCCTGGTTACCTGAGCCTCAGGTGGCCCCGAGTGGCTGGCGGGATAAGGGTGGATCTGGGGGTGCGTGACCCCTCCAACCCCTCTGGCTGGGCTGAAAGGACTGGGGGACTCTGGCGGGACTGAGGGAACTGAGTGCTGCCATCTTTGTGATGGTGTGAAGGTCAATTTGCATATTCCCTCTTTTATTAGATAGGATTAGCTGTTTTTTTTAGATGTTAAATCAACCATACATTCCTAAGCTAAACCATACTTGGCTACAGTATATACCTCTTCTAATATTTTCCTGGATTCAGTTTTCTGATACTTTGTTGAGGACTTCTATGTAAGTATTTGTAAGAGATGCTGGTCTTTTTCTTGTGACATATTGTCTGGAGAATGTTCCTCTTCTCTCTTTTTTTTTATATTTTAAATGTATTTTATTGATTTTTCACAGAGAGGAAGGGAGAGGGATAGAAAGTCAGAAACATCGATGAGAGAGAGAGACATCGATCAGCCGCCTCCTGCACGCCCCCTACTGGGATGTGCCCGCAACCAATGTACATGCCCTTGACCGGAATCGAACCTGGGACCTTTCAGTCTGCAGGCCAACGCTCTATCCACTGAGCCAAACAGGTTTTGGCCCTCTTCTCTTTTTTATCAATTTTTCCAGTTGAGCTTATTTCACTGGGGAACCTTTAACAGAACTCCTCACTTTGTAGCCCTAGGAGTGAACGTGCTTCACTAGTTGTTCATTTAAGATCAGCTCTGTATTTCAAATTGTTCTTTTGGCCCTCCATTGTTTTTCCTTTTTAATTTAAATGTAATACAATATTAGTTTCAACTGTACCCTCCAGTGAGTAGACATTATATAACTTACTAAGTGATCATTCCAATAAATCTTTTACCCATCTGACACCATACGTAGTTATTAGAATATTAATTATGTATTCCCTTTTACATCCTCATGACTGTTTTGTGACTACCCATCTATACTTCTTAATCCTTTCACTTTTCCCATCATTGTATAGGACCTCCCTGAAGACAAAACAAATAAAGCTTTTTGATGGTTTGATAGTTTATCCCGGCAACAACAATGTGTATTGAAAGCATCTTCTCTTAAGCTACTTCTATCTTCAGCCACATGGGAGATTGTGAGTTTTCAACATAACTTTAAATTCTAACCTGTTAGGTTCACAGTTTATGCTTTAAATCATTTTGGGTTTTGGCTGTGTATTAATAGCGACTGACTTATTTTTTCTACGTAGCTGCCATGTAAGTTGAATTCTAACGACAGGTATGTTCTTCTTTTAGAGTTGTGGTTTGTAATCTGTATCCCTTTGTGAAGACAGTGGCTTCTCCAGATGTAACTGTTGAAAAGGCTATTGAGCAAATTGATATTGGTAAGTTGGGAAAACCATTATTTGAAGACTGACAGAGGAGAGGTTTATTTAAATTTTAAACAAGATTTAGGAAATAAGTTACTGCTTATTTGGAGTAGGAAATAAGTTACTGCCCCCAGATTGTACTCTGGGATAACGCTAATTCATCTATATTTTCACAGCTATTTCTTTTTTAAAATATACTTTTATTGGATTTAGAGAGGAAGGGAGAGAGCCAGAAACATCAATGATAAGAGAGAATCATTGATCAGCTGCCTCCTGCATGCCCCACACTGGGGATCAATCCTGCAACCAGGGCATGTGCCCTGACCACAAATAGAACCATGACCCGGTTCATAGCTTGACATTCAACAACCGAGCCATGCTGGCTGGGGTGCAGCTATTTCTTTGTGTAGGGATTCACTTGGGTTGTCTTTTCCCCTTATTTTTTGAAGTCAAGAATGAAGTAGAAGTCTGTGTACACTGTGTACAGTGGTTAAACCGATGTGAAAATACAAGTCCTGTTTTGTTTTGGAAAGGTGGAGTAACCCTGTTGAGAGCAGCAGCCAAAAACCACGCTCGGGTGACCGTAGTGTGCGAACCGGAGGACTACGCGGCCGTGTCCACAGAGATGCAGAGCTCCGACAGTAAAGACACCTCCCTGGAGACCAGACGCCAGTTGGCCTTGAAGGTGGGGGTGCCCTTTTATATGGAGCCTTGTCCTCAGTTCTGACTAGTTTGTACCACCCACCACAGCTCTGCTTGGAGGGAGCTGCTACCCTTTTGTTATAAATGAAAAGACCAAATATTGGAGAGATATTCCCTTAAAAAGATCCACAGAGAATTGGAAAGGGAATAATTCACAGTGCTAAAATTTAGTGCTACTTGGGGTGTCGTTGACTATAGGCTAAAATAAAACCATTTTGTTCCCGCTGGGAAACTGCTGCTTGTGGCTCACCCAAGTTTCACTTTTTGTAGGCTTTCACTCACACGGCACAGTATGATGAAGCGATTTCGGATTACTTTCGGAAACAGTATAGTAAAGGAGTGTCTCAGATGCCCTTGCGGTATGGGATGAACCCTCATCAAACTCCAGCCCAGTTATATACACTGAAGCCCAAGCTTCCCCTCACAGGTAAAGGCTGAGTGTTCGGGTGCATGGTTTGCTGCGTCCTTAATTTACGTTAGGGTTTACTCTCTGGTCTGTATTCCATGGATTTTGGTAAATGCATGTCATGTAGTCATCTCAATACTATCACCCAGAATAGTTTAACCACCTAAAAATTCTCTGCTTGCCACTCCTCGTATGCCTGCAACTACTGTCTCCATAGTTTTATTGTTTCCAGAAGGTTATAATGTTGGAGTCATATACTATCCTGCCTTTTCGCCCTGGCTTCTTTCACTTAGCAGTATGCATTTAAGGTTTCTCCACGCCCTTTGGTAACTGGAGAGCTCATTTCTTATCACTAAATACAGTGGTACCTTGAGATACGAGTTTAATTTGTTCTGTAACCTTGAGGTGTGGGAAACTATGAGACGCTCGAGTCGCGGTAAACTGGTGGGTCGTGTGCAGCCGGCCGATCCGCGAGATGACTCCTATCTCAAATGTTGCTCGTATTTCAAAGCAAAAATCGCTCGCTCGAAGGCTTGTATCTCAAAAATCTCGTATGTTAGGGTACTCGTATCTCGAGGTACCACTGTATATCCCATTGTATATGGATGTACCATAGTTGGTTTTTCCATTCACCTATTGAAGGACATAAAAAATGAAAGGACAATGTTTGACAGTTATGAATATAAGCTGCTAAAAACATTTAAGTATAGGTTTCTGTGTGCCCAGATTTTCAACTCATTTGTATAAATACCTAATATTTTTGCCCAACCCGTGTGGCTTAGTGGTTGAGCATCAATCTATGAACCCAGGGTCACAGTTCGATTCCTGGTCAGGGCATGTGCTGGGGTTACAGTCTTGATAATCCGCACTGGGGGGCATGCAGGAGGCAGCCGATCAATGATTCTCATCGCTGGTTTCTCTCTCTCTCCCTCCCTTCCTCTCTGAAATCAATAAAAATGTTTGTTAAAAAGTTTTTTAAAAATACCTAATATTTTCTCTTATTTACTATTTGTTGCCTGTTTTGTTTCGCCTATGCCTCTCCCATAACCTCCATGAAGAAAGTGAATTTGGGAAGAGATGGGGGGCTATTTTATTTAGAGCTAATTTCTCAAGTACTTAGAACAATGCCTAATATTGCTGTAGGAACTCAGTAACTATGTGTGTGTGTGTGTTTATTTCAGAGAGGAAGGGAGAGTGAGAGAGAGATAGAAGCATCAGTGATGGGAGAGAATCATTGATCACCTGCTTCTGCATTCCTCACATTAGGAATCAAATCCATAAGGACATGTGTCCTGAACCATGACGTCCTGGTTCATAGGTCAATCAATGCTCAACCCCTGAGCCATGCTGGCCAGGCCTCAGTAAATATCTGGCAAAGTTTTACATTTAAAAGTATTTAGTACCTAAGATAACACAAAGGAAATGCAATTATTTATACATTTGACTTTGATTAATGGCCCACAATTTTTAAAAATGTGCTGAACTTAACAAATGTTTATTCATAAGAGATATTAACTTCTAAGAAATCCTGCCATTGCTAAGAGAATGCAGAGCTCTGAATGGCAGTCTTCTTTTTAACTGGGTTCCCAGTTTAGGCAGAACCTATTGAGTTGGATGTAAAAGAAGAAAAAAATACACTTTTCCCTCCTTTCACAGCTCTTGGCACTTTGGTTTGTGATATTATGTCTTAAATCAACAAAGCTTGTAACTTAAATTTTATACTGTCTCTGTAATTGCCATACTTGATTAATCTTAGTTCTTTACTGGAATGGATCCCTGGTTAGCACTAGTGTTGTTGCTCTATCTCCCTTACTGGATTGCTGTTTTAAAAAAAAAAAATTATTTTTATTGATCTCAGAGAGGAAAGGGGTCGGGGGTGGGGGGAGAAAGAGAGAGAGAGAGAGAGAGAGAGAGAGAGAGAGAGAGAGAAACAGAAACATCAGTAATGAGAGAGAATCAAATCGTTGTCCGGCTGCCTTCTACATGCACCACACTGGGGACTGAGTCTACAACCAAGACGTGTTGACTAGGAATCGCTTGCTGTTTTTTAAAAAAATTATTTTTACAGATCTCAGAGAAGAAGGGGGGGGCGGGGAGGAAGAGAGGGGAGAGAGAGAGAAACAAACATCAGTAATAAGAGAGAATCGTTGGTCGGATCAAGCTTACAACTGAGGCATGTTAACCAGGAATCAACTGCAGTTTTTTAATAAAATTATTTTCATTAATCTCAGAGAGGAAGGGAGGGAAAGAAGGAAAGAGGGGGAGAGAGGAGGAGAGGGATTGGAACATCATTAATGAGAGAGAATTGTTGGTCGGCTGCCTCCTGCATGCCCACCCTGGGGATAGAGCCTACAACCGAGGCATGTTGACCAGGAATTGAACCGTGACCCGGCGCATAGGTGGACACTCACCCACTGAGCCATGCCGGCTGGGCTCTGGGTGGCTCCTGGTTTATTTCTACATTGGCTGGATTTGGTAGTTGGTGTGCACATGTGCGTGTGTGTTTTAACTTTCCTCATCAAGTTCTTACATGTTTGTGTAGATCTGTTTGCCTCTTCACTTAACCCATACTTGCGCAGTTTTGATACAGGCTTTAAGAAATGTACACATGTCTGACCTACTGACCAGGTGGTAATGCGTGTCCATTTTCTGTATGTAGTTCTAAATGGAGCCCCTGGATTTATAAACTTGTGCGATGCGTTGAATGCCTGGCAGCTGGTGAAGGAGCTCAAGGCGGCCTTAGGCGTTCCAGCTGCGGCCTCTTTCAAGCACGTCAGCCCAGCAGGTAAAGCACTTCCCTCTCGTTGTGATAAGAACTGGAGAGTTCCTGTGGGAGTGCAGACCTTCTGTGAAGTCTGAAGTCGTATTTCCTCAAGCCTCTTAAAACGTTCAATAGTCACGTCAGAAAGTCTGATACTGAAATAACACACAAAGGTATTTACCAACATGCATCCTTGTGAGGTGGGAAGATTAGGAACTAGTTGTTTTGGGAGTGGAAACAGGAAGTTTTAAAAAAGGAAAAAGGAAAATGATTTAGTGCGGTGTGACTAGTTTCCCACATATCGGAAGATGGAACTGAGTGACCTGAAGAAGTTATTCTTAGGACACTGTATCTGTGACTTTAGAGCAGCGGTTCTCAACCTGTGGGTCGAGACCCCTTTGGGGGTCAAATGACCCTTTCACAGGGGTCGCCTAAGACTATTGGAAAACACCTATTTCCCATGGTCTTAGGAACCAGCACACCGCTCCTCAGTGTAGCAAAATGTAGCCATGTAGTTTACTGTTGTCATATGAAGACTGTTACCCATGCTACACCACGATTCAAGACACAATTTCATTTATTTGTCATTAGAAATAAATATTTCACAATATATAATTACATATTGTTTTTGTGATTAATCACTATGCTTTAATTATGTTCAATTTGTAACAACGAAAATACATCCTGCATATCAGATATTTACATTATAGTTCATAACAGTAGCAAAATTACAGCTATGAAGTAAGTAGCACTGAAAATAATTTTATGGTTGGGGGTCACCACCACATGAGGAGCTGTCTTAAAGGGTCGCGGCATTAGGAAGGTTGAGAACCACTGCCTTAGAGCCATTGTGTGAGATACTTGTCTGCTTTTTTACATTTAAGTCAACATCACCAGATCTGTGGACAGTCCAACATAAATTCGCCCTCCAGTGTTGATTCAATGTTAAAGTGACATGAGCCAGGAAGAAGTAGACGTCTTATGGTATGAATCAGGATAGAGAGTCAGTAATGAAGTAAATCAGCTTCATACACACGCCTGGGGCTGGCCAACTTCAGACATGTGGCTCTGTTTTCAGAGACCAGAGAGTGGAGGTTCTCTCCTCACCTCCCTACAACTCTTTTGTGTGTAACTAGAGGCCCAGCACATGAATTCGTGCTTGGGTGGGAGCCCTCTGGCTGGCCTGTGGGGATCAGGCCGAAACCCGCAGTCCAACACCACCTGCAACTCCTCCTTATCCCCGCTCCTCTGCATCTGCCATGGATAGGTCAGCACCCACTCAGTCTCACACTGCCCCTGCAGTGCTCAGCAGCCGTGAGCCCTGCATCTGACGCCCTCCCGAAGGGAGTAGCCTGCGGGATGGGGCTAAAACCAACTCTCTGAACTCCCCTGAGGCGTCCCAGATTGTGAGAGGGTGCAAGCCAGACCAAGGGACCCCCACCAGTGCACAATGGGGCCAGGGAAGGCTCCAGGATGTATCCGGCCTCTCTCACTCAGTCTCCATTGCTGGACCTCAGCAGTAAGCTAACCTACTAGGCAGAGCGTCTGCCTCCTTGTGGTCAGTGCACATCATAACGACTTGTCAACTCTGCCTCCTCCTGGTGGTCAGCGTACATCATAGCGAGTGGTTGAGTGATCTTAGCATATCATTAGCATATTATGATTTGATTGGTTGAACAGTTGACCAGTCCCCTGGATGATCAGACACTTAGTATATTAGGCTTTTATTATAGGATTATCTAGCCAAGCAGATTTTTTTTTTTTTTTAATTTGGTACAGGTGCTAGAAATTATGCTGTGTAGAAATGTTAAGAAAAAATTTGCCTTGCTTTACTAACTGACAGGTAATAATAACTTGAAGTTTTTGGCTTATTTTATGGTTTTCTTTATCAGGTGCTGCTATTGGAGTTCCCCTTAGTGAAGATGAGGCCAAAGTGTGCATGGTCTATGACATGTATGAAACCCTCACACCCATAGCAACTGCATATGCACGAGCAAGAGGTCAGCAGAATAATGGGGGTTTTGTGGTGTTTTGTTTAGTTAACAGAAAAAGCAATATTTTATCCTAGAATAAAATAGTAATAACTGTTTCATTATAAGATTTGAAATTATCTTTGTTTTTTATTTATACTTAGAGTGATTGTATGAGTGCCTCAGAATAAATTTGTTTATAAAAGTGTGTTAGCATTTTAATGTAATAAATGGAAACATAATTGGAATCTGATGCATGTAATTTCAGATTAGGCTGCTGAATGCATTTGAATTGCTTAATATACGACTGAAATTGCATGGTTATTCTCAGTTATACTGAATTTGGTTAGAATTATGTTTCATACATATCAAATTTGTGAGTTTAATAACCTGTGAATGTTATTATAATATGGGAGATTATCAAGAAACCTGATGTTATAGTTTACCTTCTATAACAGGGGTTAATAAACTAAGGTTCATGGACAGGATCTAGCTGTTTTTTGTAAATGGTTTGATTGGAACAGGGCCACATTCCTTTGTCGATGTTATGTCAATGGCTGGTTTAGAAATAGATAGTTCAGTGGTCACATGAAAAACCATGTGGCCACAAAACTTAAAAAACAAACAAACACTATCTTAATTTTTATTTTCAGGGGCCGATAGGATGTCTTCATTTGGTGACTTTATTGCCCTATCTGATATATGTGATGTCCCTACTGCCAAAATTATCTCCAGAGAGGTTAGTGGGCATTCATGTGTCCTGATCCATGCATGGCTGAGTCAAGCTTTATTTGTTCAGTGTTTACTGAAACCATAACCTATAATAGTTATATTTACACCAGGTATAAATTTATTATGTAGAATGTTCATATGTTATGTAGAACATGAATCTTGACTGAATTATAATTTGAAGATTTAGTGAATTAATGTTTCAAATTACATATTTGGCTGTGAAGATAAAGTTTTAATTAACATATTTAATTCTTTTAAATGTTCTAATAGTTGTTATCTTAATTCCAAAGTTATTTTTTTCTGACGAGCAGTGGATGTTATCTTGGATGGTGATCAATAATGAACTTTAATGTAAAGCTCCATGAGTCTATAATGAAAGATATTGTATAATGGGAAAGATTATAAACTACTTTGAGCAACTAATCAGAGTACCAAACAAGTATTCCAGAAAAGTGAGGGTGGTGCTAGGTGTGAGGAGACAGAAAAAAAAGAGAAAAAAGATAACTTAAATAGCTTAAAGAGGGGAAATTTAAAAAAAAGAGAGAGAGAGAGAAGTGAAGACTTAAAGGGACATGTAGCTTGACAATATTTAGGGATTCTTCCCATAACCACTGTCATCTCCAACCAGTACATGCTCTTTCTAGTGCAAAACACCACCCATGGACAGAATAGTAAGAAATCATTTTTCTTCCTAAGAGTATTAGAGCAAATCATTCATATATAGGTTAAAATGCAAATGACAACCAAAAACTTTGAAAGGACAGCAGATGAAATGAGTTTAGCTATAGAAAGTTATGGTCTAACAACATAAGCTTATCTTTCCCCACCTAGTACAATAAGTATGTAGCTAGGTTCTGTGACTTTAAGCAAAATGATATATAGTGAAACCAATTAATGATTTAAATGAGATTAAGTTCCTTTGGCATCTCATCCACAAAATAACCTTTTATGAGGGCCGGCTGGATTAGCATTACCTGTTGGAGGTAGGAACCAGAATATGCGGCAGCATTATTTGATTAGGTGTTTTGTAGTGTTTTAAAACAGAAAATACTTATTTATAGGTATCTGATGGTATTATTGCCCCAGGATATGAAGAAGAAGCTTTGAAAATACTTTCTAAAAAGAAAAATGGGAACTACTGTGTTCTTCAGGTTAGTGAGTGTCATGTCTGAAACAATGCTCTTTCATTTCATGTCCTTCCCCCCCATTTAATCTGTCCTTGTTGACACTCCTGAATCCTGCCTTTTTCTTTTTTTTTTTTTAACTATAACTGGGTTTAAGATGAGGGTACCTTCCTTACTCTTTTTTTTTTTTTTAATGTATTTTATTGATTTTTCACAGAGAGGAAGGGAAAGGGACAGAAAGCCAGAAACATCGATGAGAGAGAGACATCGATCAGCCGCCTCCTGCACGCCTTCTACTGGGGATGTGCCCACAACCAATGTATATGCCCTTGACCGGAATCGAACCTGGGACCTTTCAGTCCCCAGGCCGATGCTCTATCCACTGAGCCAAACTGGTTTCGGCTCTTTTTTCTTTTTTTAAGAGAGTGTTTTTGTTTTTATTTTTGTTTTTTGTATATATTTTATTGATTTTTCACAGAGAGGAAGGGAGACAGAGAGCTAGAAACATTGATGAAAGAAAAACATCAATCAGCTGCCTCCTGCACAACCCCTACTGGGGATGTGCCCGCAACCAGGATACATGCCCTTGACCGGAATCGAACCTGGGACCTTTTAGTCCCCAGGCTGACGCTCTATCCACTGAGCCAAACCGGTTTTGGCCCTTCCTTACTCTTAATAATAACTTTCTAAGTGATTCAAATAGTGTATTTACATGGTTTTCTATTAAAAGGTATTATAGGCCATTTGAAGAAAAGTCCCCCAACCTTCCCTCTGCCGTGGTTACCTTGTTTAGGAGCAATTAATATTTAACATTTCTTGCTGATTTTTCCTGAAATACGTGTTTAGCAATTATGTGCATTTTTTTTTTCTTTTTCCCCCCTCACTGACACAAAACAGAATGCTTCACCATCTTGGAATTTTGTGCTAAGTCTTGTGTGTCTTATCTACACAGTTATCATTATTTAGTTGTCACACATTCCCGTCAATGAATAACCCAGGGAAAGAGTCTTAGGAGGGAAATTACGTCAGTGCTATAATTTTGATACTTCTCCTCCTAGATATTGTACAACAAATTTTGTCTTAATGAGGATGTATAAGGTTCCCTATTTCTCAATGCCATTGCCACCGCTGTGTTCTTAAAGTTTTTCTTCTCAGCAGTAAGCTAGATGAAAACAGCATCTTACTGCAATTTTAATTTCTCATTCTGTAAGGGGTAAACATCTTTTTACATTTAAGAGTATTTTTACTTTCTCCTTATGAACTGTCTGCCATACTCTGCTTATTTTTCTAATCGGTTGTTGATATTTTTTTTCTTACTAATTTTTTTTAAATACATTTTATTGATTTTTTTACAGTGATGAAGAGAGAGGGATAGAGAGTTAGAAACATCGATGAGATAGACATCGATCAGTTGCCTCTTGCATGCCCTCTACTGAGGGTGTGCCTGCAATCAAGGTACCTTCCCTTGACTGGAATCGAACCTGGGACCTTTCAGTCCGCAGATCGATGCTCTATCCACTGAGCCCAACAGATTTCGGCCTTACTGATTTTTGCAAGCTCTTAAGTATGAGGGAAACGAGCCCATAGTTTTATTTTACAATGATAAAGCAAAGAGTTAATTGAATTGAAAGTAGAAATTCATGATGCTATTTTTCAGTAAGTATTGATGTCAGAAAGTCTATAGAATCTCAACTCCATATAATGGAAGTTACTGAATACTTATTCTTCATTGTGAGATGCCAATAATTGTGTCATTCACCATAGATCCCACATCAGCTTCTTAAGGAAAAGATACCACTTTAAATATACTGATACATACTTTTTTGTCCAAGTTACTTGATAACAAATTCAGCCATTCAGTTAGCTGCCATTGTATTCTCCAATTTTCTTGATCGTGTCCTGTGTTGTTAATTAAGGGTATTAAGTACATATGGCTGTTAGCGGTTATGTGTAGTAACATGGAGAATGTTCTCCAGATCCCGAGCTCATCAGCAACTGAGAGTTTCATATTCAAAGGTGTGAAAAGGCTTCTGAAGCTTCCTCAGTACTTTGAGAATTTGGCTGTTTGCATCTGGACACATAATGACAACCATGGAACAATGTAATTCCTCTACCTGACTAATGACAGGTTTCTTCTGACATCTGCTAATAAGAGGGCACAAGTCAATTTTAGAAATTGTATAATACAAAGGAAAAAGGATCATTTTAGAATCCAGGAAAATGCACAGTAAGCATAATTAACATGAGGATTTGCTTGTAAGTATACATATTAGTGTTTTGTTTTGTTTTTGATCCTCACCCGAGGATATTCTTCCATTGATTTTTAGAGAGAGGGGAAGACAGAGAGACATATCAATGTGAGATAAACACATGGATTGGCTGCCTCCCACAGGCACCCAACCAAGGGCCTGGGCCAGGGAGGAGCGTGCAATGGAGGTACTTGCCCTTGACTGGAATCCAAGAACCTGCGACTCTTCGGTCTGCAGGCTGACGTTCTATCCACTGAGCCAAATATGAGAGGTTTTTTAAGTAAAAGATCATCCAAAGGATAAGTGAAGAAATACTGTCAAGTTTAGAAAAAATATCTATGGACAGACTGGTCTTACACAGATTATTCCCACATTTTATTATCTTTTGCTCGAGATTTAGGAGAGAAAGAGCAATAAATGACATATCCGCTTTCAATTAGCAAAGACAACAGACTACCAATCCTGTTTTTCACCTTTTAACTTCTTTTTAACTTGTAATTCACGTGTTGGGTATTTTAAAATAGATTTTCAGAAAATTAGAATTTAATTTTTGTGCCACTGCCTGTTAGCATATTTTGTTTCATCTGTTAGTCTTTCAAAGGGGTTGTATAGATAATACTTTTAGTTGATGCAATAAAAAATGCACTTACTGAAACTACTGGTTTTAATGTTGTATAAAAAAATGCAAATCCCCAATACCCTCAGAGTTGTAAAACCTATAAAATTTTTGGCACAAATTATTAGTGTCTGGCCTTTCTTTCATACCTATACTGAAATGATGCTATATATGCTAAAATTAGAAAAAAAACAGCCCTAGCTGGTTTGGCTCAGGGAATAGAGCGTCGGCCTGTGGACTAAAGGGTCTCAGATTTGATTCCTGTCAGGGGCACATGCCTGGGCTGTGGGCTTGGTCCCCAGTAGAGGGTGTGCAGGAGGCAGCCAATCAGTGACTCTCATCATTAATGTTTCTTCTCTGAAATCAACAAAACATATATTAAAAATACACACATATAACCTTGCTTACAAAGTAATCCTTTTGATATAAGTGAAATGAAGATTTTTGAGGGATGTAGATATATTACTTTTAACTGTTCATATTTGTAATCAGATGGACCAATCTTACAATCCAGATGAGAATGAAGTTCGGACTCTCTTTGGTCTTTGTTTAAGCCAGAAGAGGAATAACGGAGTCATCGACAGGTCATTATTTAACAATGTTGTTACCAAGAATAAAGATGTAAGTATGAAAATATCTGAACTGAATGCTAGTAATTCTGTAGGTCTTGTTTTAATATTTATAAGCTTATGCATTTATTAAGGCCCATATTTAAAATTGGCTGATATGCAAATGACTAGAGCTTTAAAAGACCATATTAGAAGCTTCCATGAATATGTATAGACATAGAGATTGTCTTCATTTATACATAAACAGAGTCATGCCTTTTATAATTCTGTTCTGTAACTTGCCTTTTTAAATACACTAAGCTACAAATGTGTTTCTGTGTCAGTAAACATACCCACATCTCCATCTGAAAGGCCATAGAGCAATTCATATATAGACATACTATGTGGATATTTGGGTGGTTTTCATTTTTAGTGCTGTGATCTGTGTTTCTGTGTAGACAAGTTTTTGCTCTTAGTCATCTTTTAGGAGGACATATTCCTGGGATGATAACGGTGTTTTTGTTTTGTTTTGTAATTATGTATTACATCATTGAATACAATAGCACTCCATGGAGATGGGAGGGAACTACTATCATCTCTATTATAAAGGTCAAAAACTATGACTTAGAAGATAGTTATGAAGTTTGCCCAAGGTTATATAATAAGCAAATAGATGAGCTTTAAATCTCTTAATTGGGCTTCCCAGGTTTGATGGATTCTTTTTCTGCTGGTTCTAATGTTGGCTGTATTTTTTTTTTTTTTTTTTTTTTAGTATTTCAGATGTGTCACTTATTTTCTGGTCTTGACTGCCCTGGCCTGGCATTTTTTGATTGGCGGCTGGTCGTTGCTTATAATTAAACTATAAAGATATTTTGAGGTTCTGGATGTCATTATTTTCTTCAGAAGGTAGACTTATGCTTCTGGAAGGCAGATCAAAATGGAAATAGATCATCTTTATTCTGGCAGGAATGGAGCTAATTTGAATTTGGGCTTGAGTTTTTGTAAGAACTGGTCTGTGGATGGTTCACCCCTGTTCTGCCAAAAGGCACAGGTGTCTACCAGTACCACTCTCCTCTGATATACATTGAACTCCATTTTTGCCTTTCAGTCCTGTAAGACTCCAAAGCTTGCTCAGCTCATTCACCTCTGCATCTTGTTGTTGCCTGCATCTCGGAAATGCCGTTAGGGAAAAAACATAGATGGTCACACTCCTTTCTTCTTGTCTGAGATTTTACCTGTCTTTGCTTGCTATTTTACCAGTTCTATGTTTAGCTTATCTCTTTGTTCTTTGAAGAGGATTAGTCTCTCACTCACTGTAATAGAAAGATGGGTTATAATTCATTCCTAGGTCTGATTCTTGAGTCTAAAGAGAATTGCTGAAAATAAGCTTTAAACTCTGTATTGGGAAAGTTCTGTGAATAACTATATGTTGATTAAGACATGATCTTCATTGATTTATTGGATATTCTTTTTTTATATATATATATTTATTAATTTCAGAGAGGAATGGAGAGGGAGAGAGTTAGAAACATCAAGGTTGAGAGAGAATCATCCATTGGCTGCGTCATGCATGTTCCCTACAGAGAATCTAGCTTGCAATGCAGGCATGTGCCCTTGACCAGAATCGAACTCTGGACCCCTCAGTCCACAGGCCAAAGCTCTATCCACTGAGCCAAACCAGCTTGGGCTGTTCTTTCATATTTAACTTTGAAAATTACTGGTACTTTGAAGTAAAGGAACTTGTAAGCATTTTGCATACAATTATCTTTCAGCCCTTCCAATTTTCTCCTGGCCAGGGCTGTGAGCTACTGGAATTCCCACAAGGAAACAGTATTTGGCAGCAGTGTAACTTTAAGCAGCTTACAGTAAAGTGGGGCCTTCTTATTACTTTATTAGCTTATTTGAATAATGTATCTTTAGAAATACAGAAAGGGTATTGACCTAGATTGCATGGTACCCATGTTGACAATTGTGCCAAACTACTGAAACTCTGACTTTGTAAAGTTTCTCTTGTAGTTTTATTGGACTAATCAATTTAATATACTACATATATTTCTTTTAATATATTTTATTGATTTTTTTACAGAGAGGAAGGGAGAGGGATAGAGAGTTAGAAACATCGATGGGACAGAAACATCAATCAGCTGCCTCCTGCACGCCCCCTACCGGGAATGTGCCCGCAACCAAGGTACATGCCCTTGACCAGAATCGAACATGGGACCTTTCAGTCCGCAGGCCGACCCTCTAACCACTGAGCCAAACCCGTTTTGGCACAATTTACATTAGCTAAGATTCGAAAACAGCCTAAGTGCCCATCAACAGATAAGTGGATTAAAAACGGGTACATCTACACCATGGAATACTATGCTGTTGTAAAAAAGAAAACTTGTCATTTACATCAGCATAGATGGACCTCAAGAGCATTATGCTAAGCAAAATAAGCCAGTCAGAGGAATAATGAACAACATAAACTGATCCAGAGACAGCATCTAACAGACCATCAAATCTCAAGAGGTTAGGCCTGGGGTGGGAGGAGAGTTGTGAGTAAGAGATCAACCAAAGAACTTGTATGCATATAAGCACAGCCAATGGACACAATGAGGGGGAGGGGAGGGATGATAAAGGTTGGGCCTGGGGGGCAGGGGTAGCCTGGGGGAATACAATGGGGGGAGGAGGTAGACATAGGTAATACTTTCAACAATAAAGAATTAAAAAACAATAACAAAAAACACTTTTAACCAATGGAAAACAAAACAAGTTTTTGTTAAGATTCCAGCCTCTAATCGTCAGAATTGCACAATTAGATCTAGAGTGGTTTCAGTCCTGAGAGAGCTGCAGCAATAAAAAGAGCGGGGGTTAACAGATATATACTAAAGGCCCGGTGCATGGACTTGTGCACTTTCAAAGTAAATTAATTAGAAGGTGGCTGCTGGGGCAGGACTGGGCAAGGTGGGCCAGATACCAGGTCTCAAAGAGCATCTGGAGTGAGCAGGGTCCCTCTGACATTTGGGGTCCCTCGGCCTTTCCTAGGGGGATTGGGCTGAAAACCGGCAGTCCAGCATCCCCCGAGGGATCCCAGAGTAGGAGAGGCCACTCTTGCCAAGTTGCTATTGCTTGGCAGCTCCTGCGTTGTCTGATGTGGTCATTGCGCGTTATTGCTACCCGCTTATGCTTTTAGATAGATATTTTTATTGATTTCGGAGAGAATGGGAGAGGGAGAGAGAGAAATATCAGTGATAAGAGAGAATCATTGATTGGCTGCCTCCTGCAAACCCCCTGCTTGGAATTGAGCCCGCAACCCAGGCATATGCCCTGGACCAGAATCAAATTTGTTACCCTCAGCCAACAGGGCAAAGCTCTATCCACTGCCAAACTAGCTAGCGTGGGTGTTGATGAACATGCATGAATTACTTCCTCTCCCATGTTTTAAAATACTGCTTTAACTGGTTTTTGACATGTTTGGGTCCCCTCAACTGTGGGCCCCTTCCTTGATGTCTCCTATTCCTTCATCCTAACCCAGAACACCAGGTTAAACTTGAAGGTGGACATCTAGGAGGCCGGCGCTGACTATTCATCTTTCTTAGAAACAGGAATAGATGACTCAGACAGCAGACGGATAGGAAAGGCTATATTACATTATTAACACATTCTTAAGAAATGCTAAAAGTGGTTTTTAAATAAGCTTTTAATTTTGAGAGTAAAAGAAGTATAGATTCTCATGCAGTTTCACAGGTTCCCAAGTATCTTGTACCCATTTCCCTACTGGTAAGAGTCTTATAAAACTATAGGACAGTATCACAGCTGTGGCACTGACTTCAGTGCAGTCAAGACAGTGCATTTCCGTCACCAAGGATCCCTCTTGTTGCTCCTTGAAGCCACACTCCTTCCCACTCCACCCCTTCTTAACCATGGGCAACCACTAATCTGTTTCCCGTTTTCTGTCACTTTTGTTCATTGTATATTCATGAGCAGGTTTTTGTGTTAACATATGTTTTTATTTCTGTTAGTGTAATTTCTGGGTACTGGATAGTACACAGCTGCATGTTTAGTTTTTTGAATGTTTTTTTATTGATATGTAGAGAGAGGAAGGAAGTGGGAGAAAGCTAGAAACATCAATAATGACAGAAACACCATTGATTGGCTGCCTCCTGCACGCTCCCTCCTGGAGATTGACCCAGGTTTCTGGGTTGGCATTCAACCACTGAACCACACCAGCCAGGCTACGGGTTTAGTTTTTTTTTTTTTTTTAAGAAACTGACAAACTTTTCCTGGGAGTTTTAGGGAGTTTTATGTTTTACACATGCATTGTCTGAGTGTTCCTATTTCTCTGCATTCTTACTAGCTTTTGTTTTTTTTTAAGATAGGTGTGTGACATTGTCTCATTTTAATTAGCATTTCCTAATAACGAACATTGGACATTTTTTTTTCATGGGTTTATTTGCCATCTGTGGTGAAATGTCTCTGTCTTTTGTCAACATTTTCTAATTAGATTCTTACTGTGGGTGAGTTTTGACAGGTGTTTATAGATTTTAGACACTAGCTCTTCGTTGGTGTGTGGTTTGCAATTATTTCCTAGTCTGTAGCTTGCCTTTTTATCCTATCCAGGCAGTGTCTTTTGCAGAGCAGAAGTTCTGAATGTTGATGCAGTCTGATTCATCAGTTTTTCAGTTAGCTAATTTATCAGTTAGCTGCTGCTTACGTCCTTTGCCCACTTAGCATCATCCTTTTCAGTTTATATTTCCCCCTTACATTCAAGATAGTGCCTCTGAGGCTATAATGCTTGTTTTCTATTGGAACTGGTGGTTCACAATGCATTTTTTAATATTTCTACTTAGGCTATTCTGGATAAAGCAGACATGATCCTAGTTTGACTTTCCCCAAACAGCCTTGGCTGTGTGGGCATCACAGTTGTTTGTAATATCTGAAAACTATTCGCAGTGTTTTTTTTTCTGAATATAAATGTTATCATGCCTCTAGGTATTTGCTGGCACTATGGCAGAGAAAATAGCATTAGTGTTGGAGTGGATATGGTATTTCTTAATCTTGCGGGTGACAATGTAAACAGGCTTAAGCCAAAGCTGTTGCGAAGTGGTGTCAGTTTGAATCTGTGATGCATTCGGCGTTGCACTAAGTTCCATGACAAATATGTTCAATATTGATCTTTTCATGCTAGAGCTTAGTTAACCACATTGTAAGTCTATCGCAATAAATGCCAAATAAGGTGCTTAGAGTTAAATGAAGTTTCAAAAGCCCGGTGCCACTTACCACCTTGTGTCCGTCCAGCTGCCGGAATCTGCGCTCCGAGACCTCATCGTGGCCACCGTTGCCGTGAAGTACACTCAGTCCAACTCCGTGTGCTACGCCAAGAACGGGCAGGTACCAGAGCTGGGACGCGCGCCCGACGGGCTGTGGTTTTATAAAGTGACACTCAGAAGGCCGCCTCCCTGTGGTGCTAGACCAACTTGAAGCGGAAAATTTGCCAGATTTTTCTCTCCTGGGTTTGTCAGAATTTCCTAAGTTGCTGGATGGTTTAAGCCTCGAATGGGTTGGCACATTTCGGCTTAGTGGGACTAGTACAGCCGCTACAAAGCTGGCTTATTCACCCCACCATTGGCAGAGGAGTGAAAAATGAGGATACCACCCAACAGCCCATATTTTTTCTTCTGTCTTCAGCTCTTCTCTCGGCATTCGTTGGGTCCATAAGGCGAGAGGGAGGGTAGATACTCATTAGTGTGCGCCCTGGAAAACCCTCAGACTTTTGAAAGAGTGCTAGTCTCTGATGACAGAACCTTGGGGAGATGGTGGCTGCTGGTCTCCTCAGGTTCTAGTAAGTTCCAGTAAGACCATGCTTCACCTCTGATGTCCAGGAGTTGTAGAAACTTACAGAATACGAAGAGGTAAACTAAACATAGTAGTCATCAACCTCTGACTACCCTCACCTTTTAATGACTTCAAAGGTATTCCCATGTCTCTTATTCTGGCCTTTTTTCTTCCACAAAATCAATAGCGGGGTTTGGGGGAATCTGTACAAACGATGCTGTGAGAGAGACGGGTGGTTGGAAGAGGCATTCATTGCAATGTCCGTGTTGTCCAGGTGATTGGCATTGGAGCAGGACAGCAGTCTCGGATCCACTGCACGCGCCTGGCAGGAGATAAGGTGAACTCCTGGTGGCTTCGGCATCACCCACGAGTGCTCTCGATGAAGTTCAAAACCGGGGTGAAGAGAGCAGAAGTCTCCAACGCCATCGATCAGTACGTTACTGGGACCATCGGCGAGGTACATGACTGGGGTCTGTTAATATGTTCACTCTTTTCTGTGTAACTTTTATCTTCATCACTACAAAGAGAAAATGCTATTATTTTGAAATTCTCTATTATTTAAAATTGTTATTCTAAACTTGTTACCAATTCCTCATTGTCCTCTTTCTCATTTAACTTTCTTCACTTCTTTCTACACCACAAGTTTTCTCTTCAAATTATAACCATTGGTTTAGTTTTGTGTGTTTGTAGTTTCCCTGTTGATGATAAATTTTTTGACAGGATGGGCTGATTTCCATGCATCTTAAGGTATCAGTCACAGCGCCATGCATGATGCCACATGTTAGGTGTATGTTCAACATTACGTACAAATTGCCTGAGAGCAGGTAACCAGTATCTCTCTTCTCCACCCATATTTTCTCCAAGCACCATTAACAACTCATGCTTTTGTTATTCCATGCTCTTTAATATCTTTTCATCTGAAGAAGGTATATGGGAATTAAAAATTGCCAGAATCAGGTAGCCTGCCAAAAGAATAGGGGTTAGTCCACTTTCTGGATATTAGCAAGTGCTTAGACATATTGGATGGAAAACAAGAGAAAGGTTCTGTAATCAAAACCTCAGTGGTTTTCTGAAGGGTGAGTTCTACACGGGGTGTTCATTCAGGGTCAGGAATCCGCATAGTGAGTGTCATTGAAGAGTGAGGCTGCAGAGCGTGCCTTGTGACTGAAGTACTCGGAACAGCTTTTCCTTTTCTTTACTCGTGTACTTTTCTATTTGATAGCACCAAGCAAAACCCTTCTAATTTTCCTGGAAAGGTCTTTATATGTGAACAGGAATAAAAGTATGTGGTTTAAACCCCTCTTCCCCCCGAAAAAAAGAAAACCATCCAAAATGGAGGCACCTTCTTAAAATATGAATATTATGAATTATGTTTTGATTTGTCAATAGGACTCTATATACTTGAGGCTAATGGTGTAAATGCACTGTTAATACATATGCTTTGATACAGGAATATAAAGTGGTAGATTTAACTTGAGCAGACATTAAAGAACAAAATATATTTGGAATAAACTGACGTAAAATGTAAGTGGTATAATCTTTATTTGCTACATTTAGCATCCATTTTCTTCCTTAATGAAATGTTAAAGCATTATATATATATATATATATATATATATATATATGTATATATATATATTCTAGAAATAAGATCCTGAATGTAAATACCTCTATTAACAATGGGGCAGTCCTGGGAGAAATGCCAACGTGCTCTCGAGCATTGTGGCATCAGATAGTCCTAAAGAGGATGCCAGAACTTTCCTCTCTCCCCACCTCACTCACAGGATGACGATCTGGTCAAGTGGAAGGCGCTGTTTGAGGAAGTCCCTGAATTACTGACCGAGGCGGAGAAGAAGGAATGGGTGGGCAAGCTTAGCGAAGTGTCCGTCAGCTCGGATGCCTTCTTTCCTTTCAGGGATAATGTGGACAGAGCTAAAAGGGTAAGTGTGGCGTGTGAGTGTGCGTGCGGAGCAGAGAATTGATCACCATGTAGAAACTTGCAGAAACCCTGCTGCTGATTGTAAATTCTGTGAGTTTTGTACTCTGTGTGCTATGTCAGGATAGTTAGAGAACGGTTTGACTTCTCCATGTA
Source organism: Lasiurus borealis (assembly GCA_004026805.1). NCBI lineage: Eukaryota > Metazoa > Chordata > Mammalia > Chiroptera > Vespertilionidae > Lasiurus > Lasiurus borealis. The sequence continues at coordinate 2,059 of PVJN01026608.1, read as the reverse complement.
ATGTATGACTAACTCTGGTCCTGTGGTTTCTGTCTTGTGTCTGAGTGAATCAGTCTGCAGCGTGAGTCATTCTTAGCTTATGCTTTGGTGACGCCCATTTTGATTTTTGTGCGTTTTAACATCAAATTGTGTTCTGAAAGTCAGTATCTCTTTCCCCCTCTCTTTCCCCCCTAGAGTGGTGTGGCGTACATCGCTGCTCCGGCCGGTTCTGCTGCCGACAAGGTTGTGATTGAGGCCTGCGATGAACTGGGAATAGTCCTGGCTCACACCAGCCTTCGGCTCTTTCACCACTAATCTCATCGCACGTGCTTTACGTTTGTTTATGTGGGTGAAAAATCAGGGGGAAATTTTGAAAATACTTGGGGAAAAAATAAGACAATAAATCCGCATAATAACCTTGGGTTCATGGTGTCCAGTCGTTGCATGTAATTTGTCCTAAAGATAGAGGTTCTTGAGGCGTGCTCTCCCGCTCAGGGACACGGCTGTGCCTTCCCGTCCTCCTCCTCCTCCTTCTCCTGTCTCTCCTCCTCCCCCAGGTGTGTTACCTCTGCCTTTCTCCCGAGTGCCAAGGGCCCCTCTTCTGCCTCCGAAACTGGTTTTCTGACCCTCGCAACCCAGCTGGCTCGCTTGCATCACCTCCACACAAACCTCCTCTGGTCATTTGGGGGAGGAGAAAGACCCAGGCCTAATAAACATTTGTGTGTAAGAAACGCAGGAGTACCCCGACCTCATGGAGCTCAGCGCATCCCCAAACACTATTTTCGAGAAACTTCTAAGAACCATCACAGGAGCCAGAGACACCGAGCAGCGCTGACCAGATGCCACAAAATTCTTTCTCAGTTTCCGTTCATCACAGTTTATCCTAAACACAGCACATTGTCCCTGGGACCCAAACCTTGGCGGAGATCAATGTCTTCAGCTGACCCCCTGCGGACGGATAATGCTGGTACTTACTGTCCCTCTGTGGGAAGTGAAATGTGTCCGTCATTCAGCAGTGTCCCCTCTGCAGCTGCGTAGAGAAGGTGACACTGCTCAGTGCCCGGAAGCAGACCAGCACCCCGCTTCGGGGTTGCCTTGAAGGCCAGCGTGGTGGGAGGGCAGCGTCTTCTGCGTCATGACGTAATCGTGCATTTATATAACCCGTTACACCTGCGATGGGCTAAGACCTTTCGTCATCTTTCCCCTTAAACAGACGATTCCGTGCTTCTCATGTCTTGAACCGACCTCCTCCCCAGTGAAAATTTCTGCAGCTTTTTTTTTTTAATTTATTTTATTTTTATTTTTTCCCTATTGCCCTCCCCACACTCCAGTACATGCCCTCACCCGCCTCCCCCCGGTGCATCCCCCCATTTCCCTGTATCCACTGGCTATGCCTACACACATGCATACAAGCCCTTCGGTTGATCTCCTAAAGGCCCCTTCCCACCCCCAACCTTCCCTGCCTTTTTTTTAAAGGTCATTCTTCTAATCATTAATATATTGACTGCCGAAACCAGTTGGGCTCAGTGGATAGAGCGTTGGCCTGCGGACTGAAAGGTCCTAGGTTCCATTCTGGTCAAGGGCACATACCTTGGTTGCAGGCACATCCCCAGTAGGGGTTGTGCAGGAGGCAGCTGATGGATATTTCTCTCTCATCGATGTCTCTAACTCTCTCCCTTCCTCTCTGTAAAAACTCAGTAAAATATATTAATACACACACACACACATATATACACACACACACACACACATATACTAATGTAGTCCGTGTATAGTACCCTCCCACATTGAAACAAGGCTGGCTTCTGTGATGTCACCAATAAAATAATGTATAAGAATGTGAGACCTCTGAGGGAAGGTCGTAAAGACATTCAGTTCATTCATATTCTTGCCAATGATTGATACATTGGGATTTGAAATTTGAATTGATAGCTCTATTTTTATCCGAATAAGTTAAGAACTTGTGCCCACTTTCACAACTTTCTCCCTCCCCAACACCCTCTCCCCCCTCAAAACCCCCATAATGAATCCTAAACTTTCAATTCTGGGCTGGGGAGATAAGTTGTCTCTTAGCTTTTTT
>PVJN01026607.1:0-28872 GCA_004026805.1 Lasiurus borealis | reverse complement strand
TATATATATATATATATAGTCTTCTAACACCATATCTATATACTACTTATTGTACAATATTATGAGTATGTTCATTATCATTTTACAGATTTGCATTAAATTCTCCAGTTACATGTCAACACTAGCTAGTGTGAATAAACTGAATTTCAGAGACATTAGAAAACTGCTTCTCTATGGAGCAGTGAAGTCTTGAACACAAGTAACTGGTTCTAAAACCTATTTTCCATCACTATGGTAGGAAGTTTAAAAGTTGAGAAAATAGGACAAAATTGATTAAGCAATTCCTTGTGCTTGTTTTCATGGAATTATGTGTAACTCCCTAGCACCATGTGTAATCCTAGTGCTGGGAACTTTTTGGCCCCGGTGGGCTAGGATCTTGTCATCTTCCTTTATTGTCTGGTTGAAAGTTAAGATAAACATGATGGAAAAACAGAGATGCTGACACCTCTAAAATGAGCAAAGCGAGAGGACCATGAATCTCCAACCCAGGCAGATCACAGAGCAGGGGAGATGGAAGGTGGATGCTGCGCCCCAGGCTGAGACCCCAGGTGCTCCTGACCTCTTGGCTGTCCAGCTCCGTGTCACACCCAGCTGTGCCCAGTCTGCCACCCAGGCAGGGGCGCCTGGGAGGGGCTGACCTGCCAGCGAAGTTGCAGACAGCATGGGAGAAGCTAGCACCCCCTTTCACTGTATCCATCTCGTGGTGAGAGTGGCTGGGGATACAGAAAGTGCAGGGAATTCGAAGACGACCTGAGCTCCGCCTTCCTGGAGTTCTAGCAAGAAACCTGACTCACCTATAAAAGCCCAAGAAACCATTATGACCAAATGATCAGCTAGTAGCTATGATGTGAATTGACCACCAGTGGGCAGACACTCAACACAGGAGCTTCCCTCTGATGGGGGAAGTGGATATCTACAGTGGTCTGAAAAGCTATAGCTGCAGCACCCACCGAACAGTCGGGGGACCCAGAACACCGCTCTCCAAGTGGCGCAGACACTGGGACTCAGAAGAGTTCCAAATGCCACATGGAAAGGTCAGATTTCACCTGGGATAAGGTGAGGTCTCCAGTCCCGCAGAACAGAGACACAACACAGTGGGAACTGGACTGGGGGAAATCTGCTCTAAAGAGAAATCCGTGGATGTGGGGCAGGATGTGATCCCTAAATGTGGAAGGGGACCCTCAGAGCTATTAACAGAGGGGAGCTCTAGAAAGCAACCCATTTTGATCTCAGGCAGAAGGACAGCCTGGGAGTTATTACAGTGTCCTGGCTGCTAGAACAGGAGCGGGGAAGGGAGAGAGCACACACAGCACTCTCCTCTTCAGACACTGGCTTCTGATTGCTAAGCCCAATACATAGGATCACACAATTGGCGACATCCTGAGAGACTGCAGGGGAAGGATGTTTTTCTGGAACCTGGGTATTGGAATGCAGAGTAACTATCAGAGAATCGGCTATGGGCAACCCATCCCTACAAACTGGTATTGAGATCCCCAGAGTAGCAGGATCTAAGCACAGCCTAGAGATGTCCTGTGCTTAGTCTCAGAGGTCAATTCAGAAATACTACCACACAGTGGATAACGCACAAATTGACTCTCGCATAATCACAAAAGAATAAAGAGATTAAGACACACCCCAGCAGTGGAACACAGGGAACTGCAATAACCTCCTGACTAGGAAACAGGATTGCCAAACAAAACAATAGTAGAAGTGAATGACCTCCAATACTGCCCATTCTATTTCTATTTTTTCTTTATTTTTAATTTATTATTTTGCATATTTTAATTAAAAAACTATTTTTTTCTTTTCTCCCCAATTGATTTTACCATTTTTATTATTACATTTTTATTTTCAACTAGTATTATTACTACTACTATTTTACCTTTCTGAAAAAAAAAAAAAAACTAGTGTCATTTTATTTGCTCTTAATTTTACTTTCAGATTGGAGTTCTACATTCTATTTTCATCTTTCCTTTAGCATAATTTTAATCTATCTTAACTCTACCTTTATGTCAACACTCTCTTCCTAACTTTCCCCATTTTATTGTCTTGTTTCTCTTTCCCTTTTCCAACATTAGATTATCCCTATTCTTTCTCTTTACCTGGTTAAAATTTCACCCAACTTATATATCTAATTTCAAATCCCCTACTCTACGTCCATACAAACCTCTGTCTTCTTATATTCTCTATCCTAAAAGTTGTTTTTTTTATGTCCTTTTGTTGTTGTTTGCCTGAATGGTGACTATATGAATTTTTTATACTTTTTTGTCAGATTCTTTTTTGCTTATTCTACTTGTTTTATTTTCTTTTTGTTTGCTCTATTTTGGTTTGTTTTTACCTCTCTTTTCCCTTGTCTACCTTGATATGGGTTGTTATTTATAGTTTGTAATTACTCTCCAAGTACTTGTTGCCCACATTTTTTGGGATTAGTGGTTGTTATATTGGAGTTTCCTCCTCACATCTATAATTTATTCCCCTTTTCCCTCTTGTTCTCCTTTTTTCTCTCTGAATGTTTTTCTCTTTTTCTCTCACCTCTCCTGTTTGACATAGTACTGGAAGTATTAGCCATTGCAATTAGACAAGAAGAAGAAATAAAAGGCATCGAAACTGGAAGAGAAGAAGTTAACCTGTCCTTATTTGCAGAAGACATAATACTGTACATGAAAAACCCAAAGGACTCCATCCAAATACTAACTGACTTAATAAATAAATTTGGCAATATAGCAGGATACAAAATTAATGCCAAGAAATCTGTGGCATTTCTATACACTAATAGTGAATTTACAGAAAGAGAGCCTAAAAAAAACAATGCCATTTACCATTGCACCAAAAAATTAAGATGCCTAGGAATAAACCTAACTAAGGAGGTAAAAGACCTATATGCAGAAAACTACAAGACACTGAAAAAAGAGATAGAGCAAGACATAACCTAATGAAAGAGCATACCATGCTCATGGATTGGGAGAATCAACATAATTAAAATGTCTATACTACCCAAAGCAATCTACAGATTCAACACACTACCCATTAAAATACCAATGACTTATTTCACAGACCTAGAAAGAACTCTCCAAAGAATCATCTGGAACAAAAAAAAGACCCCAAATAGCCACAACAATCCTGAGAAAGAAGAATAAAGTAGGTGGGATCTGAATACCAGATTTCAAGCTATACTACAAAGCAACTGTTCTCAAAACAGTCTGGTACTGGCACAAGAACAGACATATACACCAATGGAATAGAATAGAGAATCCAGATATCCACCCAAACCACTATGCTCAATTAATATTTGACAAAGGTGGCATGAACATACAATGGAGCCAAGAAAGCCTCTACAATAAATGGTGTTGGGAAAATTGGACAGATACATGCAGAAAAATGAAACTGGCCTACCAACATACACCAAATACAAAAAATAAACTCAAAATGGATACAGGACTTAAACATTAGCTGGAGAACCATAAAAATACTAGAGGAATCGACAGGCATCATAATCTTAAACATATGCTGAAAGAACTTCTTTACTAATACTACTCCAAGGGCAATGGAAGCTAAATATAAAAAAAATAAATGGGACTACATCAAAATAAAAAGCTTTTGCACAGCAAAAGAAACCATCAACAAAACAACAAGAAAGACTACTGTATGGGAGAACATATTTGCAAATGTTATCACTGACAAAGGTTTAATCTCCAACATCTTTAGCCAACTTATACAACTTAATAAAAGGAAAATAAATGATCCAATAAAAAAATGGGCAAGGGACCTAAATAGAACCTTTTCGAAAGACGACAGAAGGAAGGCCAAGAGACACATGAAAACATGTTCAAAGTCACTAATTATCCCAGAGATGCAAATCAAAACGACAATGTGATACCATCTTCCACCTGTCAGAATGGCAATCATCAATTAATCAACAAACTACAAGTGTTGGCCAGGATGTGGAGAAAAAGGAACCCTTGTTCACTGTTGGTGGGAATGCAGACTGGTACAGCCACTGTGGAGAACAGTATGGAGTTTCCTCAAAAAACTAAAAAAGGATCTCCTATTTGACCCAGTAATCTCACTCTTAGGAATTTATCCTAAGAAGTTACAAACACCAATCAGAGAGGATTTATACAGACCTATGTATATAGCAGCATAATTTACCATAGTAAAATTTGGAAACAGCCTATATGCCCATCAGCAGATGAGTGGATCAGAAAACTGTGGTACATATACACAATGAAATTCTATGCTGCCATTAAAAAGAAGAAATTCTTACCATTTGCAGCAACTTGGATGGAAATGGAGAGCCTTATGCTTAGTGAAATAAGCCAGTCAATGAAGGAGAAGCACCACATGATCTCACTCATTTTTGGATAACATAGAACATTGTAAATCGATGAACAAAAGGTTAAATAATGAGGCAGTGAAGCAACAAACAGAATGTCAAATTATAGCAGGAAGTTTAAGTAGAGGTGGGGGAGATAAGAGATCAATCAAAAGACTTATATGCATGCAGATAAACATAACCAATGAACATAGACACTGGGGGATTGGGATATGCCTTGGAGGGAAGGGGGGCAATGGGGAGATATGTATAGATGTAATACAATAAAAAATAAATAAATATTTGACCAAATATAACAAGCTAATTTTTGTACTGTTTTTCATTTTTATTTATTTATTTAACTTAATAAAATTTTATTGTTCAGATTATTATAATTTTTCCTCTTTTTTCCCCCATAGCTCCCCTCCACCCTACCCTCTGCCCTAACCTCCACCCCCACTGTCCTCATCCATAGGTTTATGATTTTAGTCCAGTCTCTTTTCACACCCCCACACCCTTTTTTTCCTCAGAATTGGCAGGCCACTACCTTACTATGTCTCTGATTCTATTATCTTCACCAGTTTATTCTGTTCATCAGATTTTTTTATTCAGTTGATTTGTAGATTCATTTGTTGATGGATATGTATTTGTTGTTCATAATTTTTATCTTTACCTTCTTCTTCTTCTTCTTCTTCTTCTTCTTCTTCTTCTTCTTCTTCTTCTTCTTCTTCTTCTTCTTCTCCTTCTTCTTCTTCTTCTTTTCTTCAATACCTTTCAGCATTTCATATATACTGGTTTATATGAACTCCTTTAGCTTTGTCTTATCTGTGAAGCTCTTCATCTGCCCTTCAATTCTGAATGATAGCTTTGCTGCGTAGAGTAATCTTGGTTTTAGCTTCTCGCTATTCATCACTTTGAATATTTCTTGCCACTCCCTTCTGGCCTGCATATTTTCTGTTGAGAAATCAGCTGACAATTGTATGGGTGCTCCCTTGTTGGTAACTAACTGTTTTTCTCTTGCTGCTTGAATTATTACCATTTGTAGCAACCTGGATGGAACTGGAGAGCCTTATGGTAAGTGAAATAAGCCAGTCAATGAAGGAGAAATACCACATGATGTCACTCATTTGTGGATAATAAAGAACATTATAATCTGATGAACAACAGCATAGACACAGAAGCAGTAAAGCATCAAACTGTCAAATTACAGCAGGAAGTTCAAGGAAAGGTGGGGTAGATAAGAGATCAACCAAAGGACCTGTATGCATGCATATAAGTATAACCAATGAACACAAGACACTGTGGGGTTCGGGTATGCCTGGGAGTGGGGTGGGGCCAATGGGGAGATATGTATACATGTAACACAATAAAATGTAAAATAAAAAACGATGCTCTCTTTATCTTTTGCTCTTGACATTTTAATTATAAAGTGTCTTGTTGTGGTCCTCTTTGGATTCCTTTTGTGTGGGTTTCTCTATGCTTTCTGGCCTTATAAGTCTATTTCTTTCACCAGGTGGAGGAAGTTTTCTGTCAAAATTTCTTCAAATAAGTTTTTAGTATCTTGCTCTCTTCTTCTGGCACCCCCATAATTCTAATGTTGGGTATTCTTTAAGTTTTCCCAGAGGCTCCTTACACTATCTTCATATTTTTGGATTCTTTTTGCTTTTTGCTTTTCTGGTTGAATGTTTTTTGCTTCTTTGTATTTCAAATCTTTGACTTGATTCTTGTGATCCTCTAGTCTGCTGTTAGATCTCTGTATAATATTTTTTATTTCAGTCAGTGTATGCTTAATTTCTAGTTGGTCCTTTTTCATATTCTTGAGGGTCTCACTTAATTTATCAGCCTTTTCTAGAATATTCTTGAAAAACATCATAAATGTAGTTTTGAACTTTATATCCAATCGTTTGCTTTCCTCTATTTATTTCATTTGTGATCTGTTTCTTTGTCTCCACATTTTTACTGCTTCCCTAAGTTGATAGAGTGGCTTTGTGTGCAAAGGTGTCCTGTAGGGCCCAATGGCTCAGCCTCATCAGTTACCTGAGGTGGACACTCTTGGTGCACTCCTTTGTGGGCTGTGTGCACAGTCTTTTTTGTAGTTAAGCCTTGATTGTTTTTGGTATCACTGGGAAAAATTGACCTCCAGACCAATTGGCTGTGAGGATCAGCTGTGTCTATGTTGGGAGAACTTCTGCCTTCCCCAACTCCTCTGAGTCTCAGTGTGCTTTTCTCTTTTCTGACAATCCAATTTTACCCCGTATGAGACTGGATCTCCAGAGTCTCACCTGGTACTGGAGTTCAGCGTCGTCGGGAGCTTTTGTCTCCCTCCCACTTGAGAAAGTCAGCCGCACACTCAGTTACCAGTCCTCTCTGCATGTGTGTCTCAGTACCTCTGACTCCTGCAGTTCCTCTAAGTCTCATTGTGCTTTTCTCTTTTCTTCTAGTTGTAGAATTTCCACACAGCCAGCCTTCCTGTGGTTCTGAATGATGTCTGTTTTGTTTTTAAGTTGTAGTTTTGAAATTGTTGTGTGAGACAGCATTTTAGGTGTTTGCCAATGCCGCCATCTTGGTTTCTCTCTGCCAGCTAATTTTTAAGTTGATAATTTTGTATGTTCTGCAAATGATGTTATAAATATCCAAATGGGCTTTGGCAGAAAAAAACGGTTCCCTAAACTTGAATGAATTCATTAATATTACACTTATCTCTTTCTAAATAATAGTGACATATATTCTTTGCTTGATATCGAAGGGCTAAACAAAGCAAACTGTTGCTTTCTTGATGTTAAGTGACTAGATGTAGTAAATAAAGTAAAAACATCCTTCCCATAGCTAATTTGGTCATGTGCTCTTTCTTTCATCCAATATTCTGAATTTTTAGTGTCCATACTGCATTTTGGAAGCCTGCCCAACCCCTTGGGGCTATTGTGTGGATAAAATATGATAATGTTAAGTAAGTTCATTTATCTAGTTTTAAAGCATCAGGAATGTGCAAGAAATGGGGAGTAGCTACTGTTTATTAAGTGTGTATCAGAGACAATGTTCAGCATTTCACACACACACCATCCTATATAATAAAAGGCTACTATGCAAATTGTAGCCTTGACTGAGATTTCAACCAGGTGTTCAACCAGGGGGCTGGCCAACCACCCACAGCTCCTCCTCCAGGCCAGCTGGCCCAATTGGCCTTGATCAGAGCAGGCCTGCTGTATCGCACTCATGCACGAAGTTGTGGACTAAGCCTCTAGTCTATTATAACTTTTATAGCTGCATCAGAAAGTCAGTATTATATCTATCTTATAAATGAGGAAGCTAAGGTATAGAAGCTAAATAACTTGTTAAATATTACCTAGATGCTGAGTGTTAGAATTAGAACTCAAATTGAGATCTGTCTGACTCCAAAGCTTATGCTGTTTACAATGTTTTTTTCCCCTTCTTATCCCAGTCTTGAATAATTTCTAACAACTTTTTTCTAGATGTTACTTCAACAATGACATAGGAAGTTGCTAAAGTGTCAGAGCTCTTGTGCCTGAATAAGCTGACCATTGTTGCCCAGTGCAATTGCACACAATACTTATTTTACACACATTTATTGAACATCTGTATGTGTCAAGTAAAACACCACTAACAAAACTTTTACAAGGAACCTTAGTATACAAACACTTTTTTGACTTGGGTTTCACTTTGTCCTCTCTTCCCCTCCCAGGTTGCTTTTTGTGATGTATGCCAGAAATTATCACAATAGTTCTCAATCCTATATCCCAGAAACTTGAAACTTGCTCTTCCTCTCTCTGGAATATTCTTACTTTCAGGCCACATGTCACTTTATCAGAGAGGCCTTCCTTAATCACCCTGTCCAATATAGAATTCCCTGTCACTTCTGAATTCCTACACTTTTGTTTTTTCTGCATTGCACTTATCACTATAAGATTTGTACAATGTCTATTTTCTTAACACATATTCCAAGCTAGCTAGAACAATAGCAGGCAGATATAGGTGTTCAATGTTTGTTGAATAAATGAGCAAATAATTTTTATAGCTGAAGAAGACTACATGTGCCTATGTTCATTATGGTGACATCATTTAATGAGTGAAACAAAATATGTATGATTGGATTACTATGTAATATTAGAGATCCAGTGAACAAATTCGTATATGGGTGGGGTCCAGACGGGCTGGCCCTAAATGGCAGATTGGAGACAGACCTGTCAGGAGGAGGAGATGTCGGGAGGTTGGCTGGCCAGCTATCCTCAATGGGAGACCAATCAGGGCCAGGCTGGCTGGGGGAGGGGCCATGTCCAATTAGCATATGGACCCTGCCCCCAATTGGGGTGTGGGTGCAAATTGGGGGTGGGGCCAGCTATGTGGTGGGGCTGTGGGAGATGATCCATCTAGCTCCACCCCCCAATGTGTGGGGGGGTACTGATCAGGGGTCAGCGGCCTGGGGAAGAGCCAAGGGAGGTTGGCCAGCCAGCCTCACCCCTAATTGGTGTGTGTGGGGCCAATCAGGGTTGTGAGGGCTGATTGAGGGTGATGCCGGCCATAGGTTGGGCCAGGCAAGGGGAGGAGCTGCAGGCATTCAGCCAGCCAACCCCACCCCCTGATTAGCTGGTTCTCTAGCTTCAGTGGTCATAGCAACCAATCATTTTAGTCATTCTGGTATTCCAGTTACTGGCTTTTTACATATATATAGATTGGTAATAGTAATGCCAGATATCTTTGAAGAGCTGTTTTTTTTTTCCTTACTGAAATAACTATACTCCACCTTCTCTTTACACTTTACATGGCATCTTATTTACTAACTTCTCCAAGACATATGAATTACATGATTTATTCAATATAGATGAGGACATCTCAATGCCCCCCCCCAATTCAGACACCAATTACCTTAATCCTATATAATAAAAGCCCAATACGCAAATTGTCCCCTACACCAGGATTTCAACAGGAAAGGAATTTTGACTGCTCACTGTGAAGTGCACTGACCACCAGGCAGTAGCAAGGAACATGGCAGGTGTCCATGATGCGCTGGCAGCAGGAGTCAGTGGAGGTGCTGCCAGTCACAATGGGATTCTAGGTGAGCTGGGCCATAGTGTCTGAGACTGCAGTGGCTGGCTGGGCTCTCCATGGGTTTGCAAAGGACTCAGTCTGTGAGGCTGACCAGGAGTGAGTGTGCTGCCTGCCTGGCTTCCATGTGGCACTACTGGCCCAGAGGCCCACGCTGCACCCCAGCTTTTGGTATTCGGCCATGCTCACCACATCTCTGCATGGGGACTTGGCTGCCTTGACTCACGCTGAGAAGAGTGCACAGCAGACAAGAGGCCCAGGTGCTGCCCAGGGACCAGAGATCATCCTAGGACCTGCCAATCCACACCAGAAGCTCACACTTCAATCACCAGCCAGGACTAGGGACTGCACCCATGCATGAATTTTATACATGGGGCTTCTAGTTACTCTATAAAAGGATCACCTTTTTTAACATCTACAAAAAATACCTTTTTTTAAAAGTTCTTTATTGATTAAGGTGTTACATATGTGTCCCTATTGCCCCATTACACAATTATCCCCCCACTCATGCTCTCACTACCTGTTGTCTGTGTCCATTGGTTAGGCTAATATGCATGCATACAAACCCTTTGGTAGGTCTCTCCCTGTTACCACAATCCTCCCTTATTTTCTCTCTGAGGTTTTATGGTACATTCAATGTTTCTCTGTCTCTGGATCTATTTTTGTTTATCAGTTTATGTTGTTCATTATATTCCATATATGAGTGATATTTACTTTCTCTGACTGGCTTATTTCACTTAGCATAATGCTCTCCAACTCCATCCATGTTGGGTAAGAATGCCTTCTTTTATACTGCACTTAGTAATACAATGTGTAGATGTACCACAGTTTTTAAACCATTCATCTGTGAATGGGCATTTAGGCTGTTTCCAAATCTTAGCTATTGTAAATTGTACTGCTATGAACATAGGGTGCATACATCCTTTCTAATTGGTATTTCTAATTTCTTGGAATATATACCTAGAAGTGTGATCAATGGGTCAAATAGGAGTGCTATTTTTAGTTTTTTGAGGAAACTCCATACTGTTCTCCACAGAGGATGCACCAATTTTCATTCCCACCAGCAGTGATGGAGGGTTCCATTTTATCCACATCTTCCACAGCACTTGTCATTTGTTGATTTGGTGATGATTGCCATTCTGACAGGTGTGAGATGGAACCTCATTGTCGTTTTGATTTGCATCTCACAGATGATTAGTGACTTTGAGCATGTTTTCATATGACTTGGCATTCCTTCTATCTTCTTTGAAAAGCATCTACTTAGGATCATTATCCTCTTTTTTTTATTAAACCTTTATGATTCAGAATATTACATTTCTTTCTCCTTTTTCCCCTCCATAGCTTCCCTCCGCCCGACACCCAACCCTCCCTCTACCCTTACCTCCCTCCCGTTGACCTGATTCATAGGTGTGTGATTTTTGTCCAGTCTCTCCCTATACAGCTCTCAAGCTCTTTCCCCCTGAGAATTATCAGTCCACTCCCTTTCTGTGCTCCTGATTCTATTATATTCACCAGTTTATTCTCTTGATCAAATTTTTAATTCACTTAATTTTTAGACACTTGTTGATAGATATGTATTTGTTGTTCATAATATTTTGTCTTTTAACTTTTTCTTCTTCATCTTCTAAACGAGTACCTTTCAGCATTTCATGTAATACTGGTTTGGAGTTGATGAACTCCTTTAGCTTTTTATTATCTGTGAAGCTCTTTATCTTCCCTTCAATTCTGAATGATAGCTTTACTGGATAGAGTATTCTTGATTGTAGGTTCTTGCTATTCACCACGTTGAATATTTCTTACCACTCCCTTCTGGCCTGCGTTGTTTCTTTTGAGAAATCAGCTGACAGTCGTATGGGTGCTCCCTTGTAGGTAATGAACTGTTTTTCTATTGCTGATTTTAATGTTCTCTCTTTTTCTTTAGCTCTTGGTATTTTAATTATGATGTGTCTTGGTGTGTTCCTCTTTGGATTCCTTTTATATGGGGTACTGTGTGCTTCCTGGACCTGCAAGTCTATTTCTTTTACTAGATGTGGGAAGTTGTCAGTCATTATTTCTTTAAATAGGTTTTCAGTATCTTGTTCTCTCTCTTCTTCTGTCACCCCCACAATTCTGATGTTGGTACCCTTGAAGCTGTCCCAGAGGCTCCTTACATTATCTTCACATTTTTGGATTCTTTTCTCTTCTTTCTTTTCCAGTTGAGTGACTTCTGATTCTTTATATTTCAAATTTTTGACTTGATTCTTGCTTTCCTCTAGTCTGCTGTTAGGACTCTGTATGATATTTTTTATTTCAATCCGTATATTTTAAATTTCTAATTGGTCCTTTTTCATCTCCTCTTGGGTCTTGCTAACTTTATCCAAATTTTCTAGGATAATCTTGAAAAACCTTATGAGCGTGGTTTTGAACTCTATATCCAGTCATTTGTTTCCCTCCATTTCTTTTGTATGTGATACCTTCCCTTGTCTCTGCATTTTCACTATGCCGGAAGAACTTCTGTATTGAATTCAGCCTTATGATACAAGAGTTGCAAAACTGCAAAAGCCTCTCTGTTGAGCTTGGGATGGGTGGAGTCTCAGGGTTTAACCGCCTTGAAGAATCATTATGCTTATATGCATGCATAGAAGTCCGTTGGATGATCTTTTATCTACCCCATCTCTCCTTACCATTCCTGCTATAATTTGACAGTCTGTTTGATGCTTTACTGCCTCTATATCTATCTTTTTTTCCAACAGTTTATAATGTTCCTTATTATCCACAAATGAGTAATATCATATGGTGTTTCTCCTTCATTGACTGGCTTATTTCACTTAGCATAAGGCTCTCCAGTTCCATTCAGGTTGCTGCAAATGTTAAGAATTCCTTCTTTTTAATGGCAGCATAGAATTCCATTGTGTATATCTACCATGGTTTTCTGATACACTCATCTGTTTTGGCCAACTAGGCTGTTTCCAAATTGTAGCTATTGTAAATTGTGCAGTTATGAACATAGGGGTGCATAAATCCTTTCTGACTGGTGTTTCTACTTTATTAGGATATATTCCAAAGAGTGGGATTGTTGGGTCAAATGGGAGTTCCATTTTTAGTTTTTTGAGGAAACTCCATACTGTTCTCTATAGTGGCTGCACCAGCCTACATTCCCATCAAGAGTGCATAAGGGTTCCTTTTTCTCCCCATCCTCACCAACACTTGCCATTTGATGATTTGTTGATGATTGCCATTCTGACAGGTGCAAGATGCATTGTCATTTAGATTTGCATCCCTCAGACAATTAGTGACTTTGAGCATGTTTTCATGTGTCTCTTGGCCTTCCTTCTGTTGTCTTTCGAAAAGGTTCTATTTAGATCTGATGCCCATTTTTTATTGGATCATTAATATTCCTTTTATTCAGTTGTATATGTTGGCTATAGATGTTGGAGATTAAATCTGTATCAGTGCTAATATTTGCAAATATGTTCTCCCATACAGTGGGCTTTCTTGTTGTTTTGTTGATGGTTTCTTTTGCTGTACAAAGGCTTTTTATTTTGATGTAGTCCCATTTGTTTATTTTTTATTTAGCTTCCATTGCCCTGGGAGCAGTATCAGTGAAGAATTTCGTTTGGCATATGTCTGGGATTGTGTTGCCTTGGATTCCTCTACTATTTTTATGGTTTCCTGTATAATGTTTCAGTTCTGTATCCATTTTGAGTTTATTTTTGTATTTGGTGTAAGTCGGTGGCCCAGTTTCATTTTTTTGCATGAATCTGTCCAATTTTCCCAATGCCATTTATTGAAGAGGCTGTCTTGGCTCCATTGTATGTTCATGCCTCCTTTATCAAATATTAATTGAGCATAGTGTTTTGGGTGGATACCTGGATTCTCTATTCTATTCCATTGGTCTATATGTTTGTTCTCATGCTGGTACCAGGCTGTTTTGAGAACAGTTGCTTGGTAATATAGCTTAAAATCTGATATTCATATTCGACCTACTTTATTCTTCTTTCTCTGGATTGCTGTGGCTATTCAGGGTCTTTTTTGGTCCAAATGAATCTTTGAAAAATTCTTTCTAGGTCTGTGAAATAAGTCGTTGGTATTTTAATGGATAGTGCATTGAATCTATAGATTGCTTTGGGTAGTATGGACATTTTAAAGATGTTGATTCTCCCAATCCATGACCATGGTATGCTCTTCCATCTGTTTATGTCTTCCTCTATCTATTTTTTAATTGACTTGTATTTTTCTGTATATAGGTCTTTTACCTCCTTAATTATTCCTAGGTATCATAATTTAGTTTGGTGCGATGGTAAATGGGATTGCTTTTTTATTCTCTCATTCTCTAATTTCACTATTAGTGTATAGAAATGCCATAGATTTCTTGGCATCAATTGGGTATCCTTCTACATTACCGAATTCATTTATTAAATCAATTACTTTTTGGATAGAGTCCTTCATGTTTTCTATGCACAGTATCATGTCATCTGTAAGTAAGGACAGCTTTACTTCTTCTTTCCCAATTTGGATGCCTTTTATTTCTTCTTCTTGTCTAATTGCATAGGCTAATACTTCCAGTGCAATGGCAAACAGTAGAGTTAAGTGTGGGCATCCCTTTCGTGTTCCTGTTCTTAGGGGAAATGGTTTTACTTTTTGCCCAATGAGTAGGATGTTAGCTGTGGGTTTATCATATATGGCTTTTATGATGTTGAGTTATGATCATTCTATTTCTACCTTGCTGAGCGTTTTTATCAAGCAAGGGTGTTAGATTTTGTCAAATGCATTTTCTGCATCTATTGATATTCCTATATGATTTTTATCTCTCAATTTGTTAATATGATATATCACATTTATTGATTTGTGGATATTGTACCATCTTTGCATTCCTGGGATGATCCTACTTGGTCATGGTGTATGATCTTTCTGATGTACTGCTGGATCCGATTTGCTAGAATTTGGTTGAGGATTTTGGCATCTATCATCCTGAGAGTTATTGGCCTATAATTCTCTTTCCTTGTGTTGTCTTTATCTGCTTTTGGTATTAGGGTGATGCTGGCTTCATAGAAGGTGTTTGGAAGTGTTCCTTCTTCTTGAATATTTTTGAATAGTCTGAGAAGGATAGATTTTAATTCTTCCTTGAGTGTTTGGTAAAATTCTCCTGTGTAATCATCTGATCCCCAGCTTTTGTTTGCTCAAGCTTTTTAATGACTACTTCAATTTCTTCTATACTTATTAGACTATTGAGCTGTTTAGATTCTTTCTTTTTTTTAATATATTTTATTTATTTTTCACAGAGAGAAAGGGAGAGATGTAGGAAGTCAGAAACATCGATGAGAGAGAGAGAGAGACATTGATCAGCCACCTCCTGCACGCCCCACAGTGGAGATGTGCCAGCAAGCAAGGTACATGCCCCAACCAGAATCAAACCTCGGACCCTTCAGTCCGCAAGCCGACGCTCTATCCACTGAGCCAAACCAGTCTCAGCAGCTGTTTAGATTCTTTCTGATTGAGTTTTGGAAGGTCACATTTTTCTAGAAATATTCCATTTCTTGCAGGTTGTCCAATTTGTTGGAATAGACTGGTTCATTGTATTTTTTAACAATCCTTAATATTTCGATGAGGTCTGTTGTTATTTCTCCACTTTCATTTCTGATCTTGTTTATTTGGGTCTTCCGTTTTTGCTTCTTGGTGAGCCTGGCTAGAGGACCATGAATCTTGTTTAACCTTTCAAAGAACCAGCTCTTGGTTTTCTTGATCTTTTGAATTGTTTCTTTGTTCTCCATGTTGTTTATATTCGCTCTGATCTTTAGTATTTTCCTTCTTCTGCTTACACTGGGCTTTTCTTTTTGCTATTTTTCTAGCTCTTTAAGTTATATGGTTAGGAAATTTATTACCATTGTTTCTTGTGTTTTTCAGTAGGTTTGTAGAGCTATGAACTTCCCCCACAAGACTGCTTTCACAGTGTCCCATAAATTTTGTATTGTTGTGTTGTCATTGTCATTTGTTGCCATGATTCTTTTTATTTCTTCCTTGATCTCTCTGGTTACCCAGTCGTTGTTTAATTGTGTGATGTTTAGTCTCCATGTGTTTGATTTCTTTGTATTGTTTTTATTGAGGTTGATTTCCAGTTTTATGCCAATGTGATCTGAGAATATGCTTGATATGTTTGTTTGTTTTTAATTAAATCTTTATTATTCAGATTACTACATTTGTTTCTCTTTTTTCCCCTTCCATAGCTCCCCTCCACCCGGCTTTCGCCATTCCCTCTACCCTTACCTTCCTCCTTTTGACCTCATCCATAGGTGTATGATTTTTTCCTGTCTCTCCCTGTACATTCCTCACCCATTTCCCTCTGAGAATTACTAGTCCACACACTTTCTGTGCTCTTGATTCTATTATATTCACCAGTTTATTATGTTGATCAAATTTTTAATTCACTTAATTTTTTAGATTCACTTGTTGATAGATATGTATTTGCTATTCATATTTTTTTATCTTTTAACTTTTTTTTATCCCTCTTCTAAAAGAGTATCTTTCAGCATTTCATATAATACTGCTTTGGAGTTGATGAACTCCTTTAGCTTTTTCTTATCTGTGAAACTCTTTAGCTGCCCTTCAATTTTGAAGGATAGCTTTCCTGAATAGAGTATCCTTTGTTGTAGGTTCTTGCTATTCATCACGTTGAATATTTCTTGCCACTCCCGTCTGGCCTGCATCGTTTCTGTTGAGAAATAAGCTGACAGTCGTATGGGTACTCCCTTTTAGGTAATGAAACGTTTTTCTCTTGCTGATTTTTAAATTCTCTCTTTGTCTTTTGCTCTTGGTATTTTAATTTGGATGTGTCTTGGTGTGGTCCTCTTTGGATTCCTTTTATATGGGGTTCTGTGTGCTTCCTGGACCTGTAAGTCTATTTCTTTTACCAGATGTAGGAAGTTTTCACTCATTATTTCTTTAAGTATATTTTTAGTATCTTGCTCTGTCACTTCTTTTGGCACCCCCATAATTATGATGTTGGTACACTTGAAGCTGTCCCAGAGGCTCCTTATATTATCTTCACATTTTTGGATTCTTTACTCTTCTTGCTTTTCCATTTGAGTATTTTCTGATTCTTTATATTTACAATTTTTTACTACATTCTTTCCTTTCTCGTCTGCTGTTAGGTCTCTGTATAATACTTTTTATTTCAGTCAGTGTATTTCTAGTTGGTCCTTTTCTATCTTTAGTTGGTCTTTTTCGATATCTAGTTGGATCTTTTCCATCTCTAGTTGTTTCTTTTTCATCTTCTATTGGGTCTTGGTAAATTTATCCAACTTTTCTTGTATATTCTTGAAAAAACTTATAAGCGTGCTGGAGTAGTCCCTATGCACATTCACACGTCCTTGCATTACCTCTAGTCTGGTGCCTCTCATTTTCCCCTGCACTCTGGGACCTTACAAGTCTGGTTCCCCAGGGTTTCGCCTGAAACTGGGGTTTAGTGGATTTAGAAGTGGCAAAGTTGGGAGGGTCTGTTTCCTGCCAATTTATGAAAGCCCGTTGCACAATCAGCAGTAGGTGCTCTGTGCGCAGTGCTGTGTGCATCATCAGACTTCTGATCTTTTGCGACTCCCATAGATTTCCATGCACTTCTGAATTTTCAGAGTCCAAACTCCCCCAGTATGTGTTTCGGCTGGATCTGAATTTAGTGTTATAGGATAAGGGCTTCAATGACATTGAGAGTCTCTGTCTACCTCCTGCCAAAGAAAGCCAGCCAGGTTCTCTGGCACCCACTCTCTCTACATGTGTATCTACGTACCTCAGCTTTTTGCAGCTCCTCTGAGTCTCTGTGAACCCCTCTATATCCTTCTAGTTGCAGAATTTATACTCAGCCATATTTCCTGTGGTTCTGGATGATGTGCATTCTGTCTTTTAGTTGTAGTTTTGAAATTGTGTGAGGCAGCAGTGTAGGTTTTTATCAATGCCACCATCTTGGATTCTCCTCTTGATATGATTTCTATCTTCTTGAAATTTAAGAGACTTTTCCTATGACCCAACAAATGGTCTGTCTTTGAAAATGACCCATGTGCACTGGAGAAGAATGTATATTCTGTGGCTTGCGGGTGAAATGTTCTGAAGATGTCAGTTAATTCCATCTGGTCTAGCGAGTCATATAGGATTGATGTTTCTTTGCTGATTTTTTGTTTAGAAGACTTGTCCATTGGTGACAGTGGGGTATTAAAGTCTCCTACTATGATTGTATTGCTGTCAATCTCTCCCTTAATATCTTCCAGGAGGAATTTATCCAATAAGGATAAATTATAAATATATATATTTAGATGCTCCTCTATTGGGTTTGAATATATTTACCAGAGTTATTTCTTCTTATTGGATTGATTCCTTTAGTATTATGAAGTGGCCTTCTTTATCTCTTGTTATGTCCTTCACTTTGAGATCTAATTTGTCAGATATAAGTATTGCAACCCCAGCTCTTTTTTCATTTCCATTTCCCTGAAATACCACCTTCCATCTTTTCACCCTCAATCTGTGTGCTTTTATTTTTCTGAGGTGGGTTTCTTGTAGACAGCAGATATATTGATCATATTTTCTTATCCAATCAGTTACCTTATGTCTTTTGATTTGAGTATTTAATCAGTTTACA
This sequence comes from Lasiurus borealis, assembly GCA_004026805.1. Classification (NCBI taxonomy): domain Eukaryota; kingdom Metazoa; phylum Chordata; class Mammalia; order Chiroptera; family Vespertilionidae; genus Lasiurus; species Lasiurus borealis. The sequence goes on along the minus strand of PVJN01026607.1, from coordinate 10,897 downwards.
TTTAAAGTTATTATTGATAGGTACTTATCTGTCACTATTTTTAGTCTTTACCCCAGAGTTCCTTCTTTGTTTCCTATTTCTTTTTTTTTTTTTATAGCAGACCCTTTAACATTTCTTGCATTGCTGGTTTTATGGTAATATATTCTTTTAGTCCTTTTTTGTCTGTGAAGCTCCTGATTTCACCTTTAATTTTGATTGAAAGCCTTGGTGGGTACAGTATTCTTGGATTCAGACCCTTCCACTGCATGACTTTGTATATTTCATTCCATTCCCTTCTGGCCTGATGAGTTTCTGTTGAGAAATCAGTAGCTGGTTTTATTGGGTTTCTTTTGTAGGTAATTTTCTGTTTCTCTTTAGCCACTTTTAATATTCTTACTTTGTCGTTGGTGTTTGCCAATTTAATTATAATGTGCCTTGGTGTCAGCTTTTTGGGGTTTATTTTATTTGGTACTCTGTGAGCTTCTTGGATTTGGGTGGTTTTTTTAAAATATATTTTATTGATTTTTTACAGAGAGGAATGGAGAGGGATAGAAAGTCAGAAACATCGATGAGAGAGAGACATTGATCAGCCGCCTCCCCCATGCCCCACACTGGAGACGTGTCCACAAGCAAGGTACATGCCATGACTGGAATTGAACTTAGGACCTTTCAGTCCACAGGCCGATGCTCTTTCCACTGAACCAAACCGTTCTCGGCTGTGTGGGTTTTTTTTTTCCTATATTGGGGAAGTTTTCTGTCATTATTTCTTCAAACAGGTTTTCTATTCCATGCTCAGTTTCTGATCTTTTTGGAACCCCAAATATGCGGATGTTGTTTTGTTTCATGTTATCTTAAAGTTCCCTTAGGCTGTCCTCTTTCTTTTTATTTTATTTTTTTTGTAGAAGCTGCTCTAATTAGGTATTTTTTTCTACCTTGTCTTCTAGCTCACTGATGCAGTCTTCTGCTTCTTCTAGTCTACTTTTGATGCTTCCTATTGAGTTCTTTATAGCAGTGATGTCATTTGTCATTTCTTCTTGATTACTCTTCATTTCTCTCTACTTCTTCTACATTTCCTCCTTGGCTCTTCTTCATTTCCTCTTGTCTCATACATTATCAATATTGTCTTCCATTCTTTTCAGCCACCTTATGACCATTTTTCTGATCTCTCTCTGGCATGTCTATTTCTTCTTCTATTTTGTGCACTTCCTTTTCTGGTGACACCTGCTTTTCTGTCATATGTGGGCTGTTTCTTCGTCTGCCCATAGTTTTTCTTCTCCGGGTGTCTGGTTATGTAGTTCTCTCTCCTACGTTGATTTAAAGGCATAGCCCTCAACACGACCAGGTACAACACAAAAGGCACTGAACAGAAATATATTCATGATATTAATAACCAAAAATAAGGTGACCCCCAATAAAGAGAAATTAGAGGTAAGAAGAGAAAGAAAAATAGAAAAATGTGGAAAAAAATAAAAGAAAGAATTGACAAAATCAAATTGGGAGAAGGGAGAAAAAAATTAAAATAAATAAATAAATAAATAATATAATAATAAGAAAAGGTAAAGATAAAAAAAAGGCATAGTGAAAATAAAGAGAATAAGAGAGAAAATGGGAAGTAGTTATAGATGTGAGGAGGAATCCAATAGAACAGCCACTACTCCCAAGAAATGCTGGTAATAAGTACCTGGAGATTAATACATAATACAAGTAACAACCAATATCAAGGCAGGCAAAGAAAAGAGAGGTAAAAAAAAAAAAGCAAACAACAAGCAAAATAAAACAGGTAGAATAAGCAAAAAACCATCTCACAAAAAAAGTGTAAAAAATCAATATAATCACCATTCAGGCAAACAACCACAAAAGGACATAGAGTAAAACATTTTTTGGATAGTTAAGACAAGAAGAGAGAGATTTGTATGGACTTGAAGTAGAGGATTTGAAATTAGATAAATAAGTGGATTGAAATTTTAACCAGGTGAAGAGAAAAATAGGGAGAATCTAAAGATGGAAATGGGAAAGAGAAACAAGACAGCAAAATGGGGAAAGTTAGGAAGAGAGTGTTGACATAAAAGTAGAGTTTAGATAGAGTAAAATTATGCTAAAGGAAAGATGAAAATAGAATGTAGAACTCTAATCCCAAAGTAAAATTAAGAACAAATAAAATGACACTTTTTTTTTCCCAAAAAGGCAAAATAGTAGTTGTAATAATACTACTGTGGTACCTCGAGATACGAATTTAATTCATTCCGTAACCTTGAGGCGTGGGAAACTATGAGATGCTCGAGTCGCGGTAAACTGGTAGGTCGTGTGCAGCTGGCCGTTGCGCACGATTACTCATATCTCAACTGTTGCTCGTATTTCAAAGAAAACATCACTTGCTCGACATCTCATATCTCAAAAATCTCGTAAGTTAGGGCACTCGTATCTCGAGGTACCACTGTAGTTGAAAATAAAAATGTAATAATTAAAAAGGTAAAATCAATTGGGGAGAAAAGAAAAAAATATTTTTTTAATTAACATATGCAAAAAATAAAAATAAAAAAATAGAATGGGTAGTAGTGGAGGTCATTCACTTCTACTATTGTTCTGTTTGGCACTCTTGTTTCCCCATTGGGAGGGTATTTCAGTGCCCTGTGTTCCACTGCTAAGATGTGTCTTAATCACTTTATTCTTTTGTGGTTATGCAAGAGTCAATTTGTGAGTCATCCACTGGGTGGCAGTGTTTCGAATTTGACCTCTGAGACTAAGCACAGGACTTCTCTAGGCTGTTCTTAGATCCTGCTACTCTGTGGTTCTCAATACCGGTTTATGGGGATGGGTTGCCCCAGAGCTGATTCTCTGATGGTTTCTCTGCGCACCATTCCCCAGGTTCCAGAAAAACACCCTTCCCATGCAGTCTCTCAGGATGTCTCCAATTGCGTGATCCTATGTATTGGGCTTAGCAATCAGAAGCCAGGGTCTGAAGAAGAAAGAGTGCAGTCTGTGCTCGCTCCCTTTCCTGCTCCTGTTCAAGCAGCTGAGACACTGTAATAACTCCCAGGCTTACCTTCTGCCTCAGATCAAAATAGGTTGCTTTCTAGAGCTCCCCTCTGTTAATAGTTCTGAGGGTCCCCTTCCACATTTAGGCATTACACCCTTCTCCACATCCGTAGTTTTCCCTTTAGGGCAGCTTTCCCCCTGTCCAGTTCCCACAGTGTATGTGTCTCTGTTCTGTAGGACAGGAGACCTCACCTTATCCCAGGAGAAATCTGACCTTTCCGTGTGGTATGTGGAGCTCCTCTGAATCCGAGTGTCTGCGCCAATTGGAGTGTGGTGTTCTGGGTCCCCCAGCTGTTCAGTCTGTGCTGCAGCTATAGCTTTTCAGACCACCATAGACATCCACATCCCCCTGCAAGATGGTGTGGTCTCCACGTTCGCGCTGGTGGCTCCGGCAGACAAAAACTTCATGGCAGTGGGGATGCCTGGTCAGGGGAGCCCCGTCCAGCAGTCCCCCACCTTCTCCTGGAGGATAACTGACTCAATTTACCAACAAACACTCCCAGTGCGACTTCTCATTTGCTCTCTCCTTCTGCCCAGCGATAAGGCTCCAGACACATCCGTCTATTACACTGCCATTATGCACCCTTTTTATTATTTCAGTCATTTAAAATATATTGAAATTTGTTTCATAGCCTAATACTTGGTCTATCTTGGAGAATATTCCATACACACTTAAGACAGTGGATTCTGCTGTGGTTAGAGTGTTTTATAGATAGTTGCCTCCTGCACACTTCCCACTGGAAATGTGCCTTTAACCAAGGTACATGCCCTTGACCAGAATCGAACCTGGCACCCTTGATCTGCAGGCTGACGCTCTATCAACTAAGCCAAACTGGCTAGGACTAGTTGGATCATATTTTCATTTATTCTCCCAATTTCTGCCTCTAGTTGACGTTTTTAATTTATTAACATTTGATGTAATTACTGATAAAGTAGTATTTATGTTTGGCATTTTGCCATTTGTTTTCTGTGATGTCCTATATTCTTCCATGAATGTCTTCTTTTGTATTAAGTAGATTATTTTAAATATATAATTTAAACTCTCTTTCCATTTATTTTAGTATTTTTGTGTTATTTTCTTTGAGATTTCCCACTTAACATCTTAATGCCACCTTAGTTTCAACTGTATGTAAAATCTATCTGAATGCTATTTTTATAAAATTTTAGAATGGTAATTTTCCTGGTATTATAACTTCTAGATTTTGCTTAAATAATTTAATACTTTTTATTCTAAACTTTTTTAGCCACAAGCCATATGTAACTATTTCAATTTAAAATAATTAAAAGAAAATAAAAATTCAATAACTCAGTTGTTCTAGTTCCATATCAAACACTCATTAGCCATACATGGATAATGGATACTGTGTTGGACAGAATATATATGAAACATTTTTAGCATCATAGAAATTTATATTGGACAGCATTTCTCTAGATCAGGGGTTGGCAAACTTTCTGTAAAAGGCAAGATAGTAAACATGTTAGGTTTGGCAGACCTTGCCTCTATTGCAACTACACAGCTCTGTTTTTGCTTTTCACATAAATCAGAAATAATACATAAACAAATGAGTATTGCTATGTTTCAATAACTTTATTTATGGATACTAAAATTTTATATTTTTTATAATGTTCACGTTATAAAATAATGTGATATTTTTCAACAATTTTAAGATATAGAAAACATTCTTAGCTTATAGGTCATACAAATATAGGTGGCAGGTCATATTTGATCTCTGGGCTGAAGTTTGCTAGCCCCTGCTATAGACTCCTACAGAGTTTCTGTTAAAGTGTGTCCCTTTTATGAGTCTTTATTAAACATTTTAAACGTATTCCCAGGGTCTCCATCCTAATGTATGTAAACCAATTCATCTCTTAATAGTGACTATCTTCTTTTTTAATTAATTTACATAATTTGATAGATGGAAAATTATTCCATTTTGTTCCCCCAGAAAATGTTTTCTATACTGCACTTGAACCTCCTTCAGCACTCTTATTTTTATTTAAGTTTTTATTTATTCCCTCCAGCAGCTCTATTTTGCTAAGCATGTATTCAGTTTGTTCCACTTGATCTTCCTCTCTCTAGCTTCTGGGTACCCTGAGATGGGGTTGTTACTTTCCACTGTCAGCTCTTTGGGATTTAGGTCTCATAGGAGGCAACTCCTGACTGTCAGCAATCCTTCAGTGAATGCAAAGTGCTCTCTATCCCTGTAAGCCAGGAGTATCAAAGTAGGTAGAGTCCTAATCTTCTAGAGAGATACTTGGAAGAAGTCATTAATTTCTTGTTGTCCTTGTACTCTTCCTGACTTGGGAAGGAAAGACTTGATCACCTCTTCAGTTTCTTCTTGAAATTTAGGAGGTAGATGACCCTGCAATCTCACACAAGGGTAATATCAATCCTTTCCACAAGGATTCATAGGTCTGTAAAAGTCAAGATCTAGCAGTTTACAGTGTCGACTTCATATACTTATACAATATGGAAGGGAGAAAGTTTATCAGTTTCCTCACTAACAAAGTTCCATGTCTTCCTTATACCCACCCACCCATGGCCACTAATATCCATTTTGCTTATAGTAGGGGCTGAGAGGAAAGATGATGTATATTAGTTCACCATGTTCCAAGAATCTCTCTCTCCTAAAATTTAATTAACCAAATCAGTTCATTATCAAAACATATGTGTTTATTACACACACGGGCACTCTCACTTTAAAATAAAACTTTTCTTTGTCTCAAGAATGCAATTTGAAGTAATTAAACTAAATGTGACTAACAGAAAGTGAATTTGAAAAAATTAATTCAGGTAGTTCTATGGAATATATTGTTAACTTATCCCTTAATGACCTGTTAATTACATTAATCAATTTTTAATATAGTAGAATGTTAACTCTTAAAAATCATTTAACCCAACCTTATTTCTTTGATAAATGAAGAAACCAAAACCTGAAGTGTTTAAGTTTAAGTGATTATGATGAATCCAATAATAGAAACTTCAATCTCATGGCTCCTATTATACTAATAATACCTTTTCTATTACATCCTTATGAGAATGAAAACTGTCAAGCCACTCAAGCTAAATGGGTGAGTTTCAAGTCATTTGGAAATTAAAGATTTGTCATAGAGTGATCTCGGTAATGGCAGAAAAGGATTGATAGATTGTATATGCTGTTATCATTTTATATTTTAAAGAATATTGCTCTTTTATCCAAAATGTATTTCTTATGTTATGAATGTAGATAATTATATAAATCAACAAATAAATCCATACATATACATAGATTATAAGAGATAGTCTAGGGACTGAACAATTACAAAAGATATGGCATGACCACCAGGAAGTTGAACCATCATACAAAAGCAAAGGGTTAAAATATTGGTGAATTCAGCGAGGACCGGTTTGGCTCAGTAGATAGAGCATCAGCCTGTGGACTGAAAGGTCCCAGGTTGGATTCCAGTCAAGGGAATGTACCTTGGTTGCGGGCACATCCCTAGTAGGGGGTGTTCAGGAGGCAGCTGATTGATGTTTCTCTTTCATTGATGTTTCTAACTCTCTCTCTCCCTTCCTCTCTATAAAATATCAATAAAATATATTTAAAAAAAGAAAATATTGGTAGATTCAAGCAAATCTGGTGCTGTCCCACAGGGTACATCACTGTCTTCCTAATCAATAGAGGTACATATTTTTTTTATCTTCCATACAGTCCCAGTTCTAGGAACAGAGGATCTGCTCAACAAATTTCTGTTGAATGCATAAGTGAAATTCAATTCCTGCTTGTCCCTGACCTATGGGCACATAGGAAGTTCTCAATAAATATCTATGGAACAGAAATATATAGATGATAGATAGAAATGTAGATATGTATATATAGATATAAAATCATTCTTACGTGAAGAGAGCTCATATTTTAATTGAGGATCAATATTACAAAATTAAAATATACCTAGTCTATGATTTCATACTATATGAAACTTATGAGTGTTCTAGATACTAAGAGAGCTTGAAAGAAGAAATCTCTGTAGGATGAAGACATCAAAGCTTCCATGGGAGTGATAGAGTTTGAATTAATTATTGAAGAAAGAATATGTTCCATAGGTAGGAGAAACATATAACTTGTCCTTGCTAGGACACTTCTGAGAGTGAAAGGATAAACCATTAACAGTTACATCAGGGTAACAGGTATAATGTGAGATATTTAGGTAAATAAGCAGAAATTATCTCAATGTTCATAAAGAAAGGTTTCAGGGCATTCTAAATGTAGGAGTGATTTAAAGGAAAAGACAAAGGTAAGGATGAACTGGGTAAGTTCTGGGTAAAGCAAAGATGGTTCATACAGGGACCAAACAAGAAAGAAGATCAGAAAGGGCATTGGATGCTGGCTAAGAAGCTTGATTTTATTCCATGAAAATAAAAATCATTTCAACAGGTGATTTTCAAAATATTTAATGCCAGCAAGCATGGGCACTAAAAATGAAAAGAATAAGGTCTAACTGAAATTTTCACTAAACTGAATTATGACTTCAATGAGGATTATGAAGACATGGCCACACCAAATGAATAAATATGTTGAGGGATTATCAATTACTAAAAGATAGCTAGAGAAGATGGCTGAAATATCTGAGAAGCTAGAGCATCTTTGAAAAAAATACTGGGGGAAGGGGGGATAATATAAGCTTTTTAGGAGAATAAAACACTAAAACACTTATATAACATTAGCAAAAGAGCAAATAAGAGCAATGTAAATGAGATTAATTGAGTGTTGTGTTACATGAAGTGAATTAAACTGATTTGTTAAATACTTGATGTGGGAAAGTAGAGATACTTTTATTTTTATTTTTTGGATGTAGAGATATTTAGAGGGAAGAAAGAGATGGTTATCATTGATATGTGATTTGGTGCAAAAATGCAATTGTCAAATGACAGCCAAATGTGGCTAATAAAGTTAGAGATAGGAAGAAGAGGTGACTCAGTAGACTTTAGTAATAACAGAGGCTTATTGATCATCTCTATATAAATTATATCCACTGGAAACCTAAAAATATCCACTAAAAAGTTAGGATGTCAAGCCCACATCCAATTGTTTATTCAAAGGCAAGTGATGGTTTCAAAGGATGTCAATGAAATCACAAGAACATGGTATCAGAACTTCTGGTCAATTTTGTCAGGTTCCTCAAATAGCTGGTCATTTTGTAAGTATGGGGCTGGGGGAAATGATATATATATATATATTTTTTTTTTTTGCTAAATTTTACCAGTTTGATTTCATTAAATTGGATGAGCCCACAATCAATTTGGTAATTGGTTAATTTAGTGGACTGTATTACTAGACAACCTGCATTACTTGCTATTCTGACTGCATTGTTCAGAGAAAGAGAAAACTGGAAAAAATTGTTAACATTAAAAAAAAAAAAAACTGCTCCCTTATCACAGTTCCTTATAAGATACCAAATATGCTACCATCAACAGGGACAAAATGAATAAAAATGACTCATAGTTCACAGGCAGCAAATGTAGAGGCTCAGATGAGTAATCTTAAAATTATAAGGGGAGAGCAATGAAGAAGTAAAGGGAAAGAAGACAGTAAAATTTTGGTGCAATTTTTGACACAGGCTCTGAGTAAGTAATGTTTCTCTTCCTGTACCATCCTTATTTCCCTATGGACTTGTTAGATGAGAAGCTGATCCATTAAAAAACATGGTGCCAGTGACTAATAATAACTTTAATGTATTCTTTCTGCATAGGGTATTTGCATTTTAATAGAGGGGGGGAACTAACATAAAACAACACACCTCTGATAAGGAGAATTTCTAGAAACTATGATTAGTCCAAAGGGACTTTGGAGACACAGAGGGGTAAAGGTCAAATCATCCCATGTTGGCAGACACCTACTCTGCTTGAATACAAATCCAGCATGGAATAATCTTATTTAATAAAGAGGGAATATGCTAATTAACCCTCACGCTGTTGCAAAGATGGTGGCTCCCACAGCCAATAACGAGGGAATATTCTAATTGATTGCCCCATCCTCAAAGATGGCAGTGCTCACAGCCAATAAAAGGGGAATACACTAACTGACTGCCCCACCATCAAAGATGGTAGTGCCCACAGTCAATAAGCAGGAAATATGCTAACTGACTGCCCTGCCCTTAAAGATGGGGGCACCCACAGCCACAAGATGATGGTGCCCAGTCCCCTCACCCCTGCCAGGGTGACAGGTGGGTCCGGTTCTCTGCGAGCCTGCCTCCAGAGTCCCCCAGTTCCCTCAGTCCCTCAGCCACCCTAGGGCTGGCTCGAGGTGCAGTGCAGGCAAGCCTTGGATGGTGGCTTCCCAGCCACCCAGGGCTGCCTGAGGCTCAGGTAACCAGGGCGAGGCTTGGCTTGTGCTGTCAGCAGTGGCAGCAGAATAGGTTGATGGGGAATCACCTTCCCCTGATCCCTGAGTCACTTCCCATCTCTGATGGCTCCTGGACTGTGAGAGGGGGCAGGCAAGGCTGAGGGACCCTGCCTCCAGTACATGAATTTATATGTATCAGACCTCTAGTGTAATCATAAGATCTACCATGCTATGATCCATATTTTTAATGAAGGGTTAAAAATATCTAATCCTGCTATTCTCAACTCTGGATGCATATTAGAATAACTTTTGAGCCTTTAAACAGTAATATGTGTGGGACCACCTCCACAGATTATGATTTTATTTCTCTGGAATGGAACCTTGGCATTTGGTATTTTCAAAACTCTCTCTTAGAGATTTTAATGTGAACCACCAACCTAATTCTAGACACTTAAAAATCATAGAGACCAATATCTACCTCATGAAAAGCTTGCCAAATAATTATTACATTCTGCTTGCACTATCCAGGGGAAGGATTCCTCCAAGAAGCTCTCCACTTATGAACATGAGAATATGATATCCTCATTAGCTACAATCAAGACACACTTCTGGAAAGCAAAATAAAATAAAATATGGAAATATCCCTGTTTTCAAAGACCAATGATATACCTCAATCCTCAATAACCAGGACTCAATTAAATTAAAAATTAATTTCCAACAAAAGAGCATAGTTGTGAAAGAGAGAGGATTTTAACATCAGGATTTCTAATTTAAAAAAAAAATGATACTTTCATGTCTGCCAATTTTCCCTCTGTAGATGAAATGGTTATTTGTTCATCAAACCAAACAAGCTCAAATGTCATGCATCTCAATCAGGTCTAAAGAGATTATAAATGAGTAGTAGCTTAGAACAGTGTTTTTCAACCATGACTCTATACACAAACCACTTATTAAAATTCTTTGTAACTGTTTCTTCTCCCTTACTCTTCATAGTGACAGCAGTTGGTGTTACTCTTGATGCCCTACTCTATTTTCTCTACTTATTGTCCTTCATTTTTGGAGATTTTTATAGAGAATTTAGGTTGATTACTCTTCTGCAGAAGTTTCTAATATAGTGATTTCTGTAGCACACTAGCACCATGGAATGTTCATGACCATTTCCTCAAACAAAGTTTGATAGTCAAGTTGTTTTGAGAAAAGCTGATTAAACAAAGCAAAAACAGATTTATTTTATTTATTGAAAATTTTTTCAGAGTTTAATATACTAATATGCATCATGAATCTCCAAGAGAATCTGAAACATCCCCAACACTGACTATGGAAGTCTTTTAAAATAAAGCATGTCAAGACTAGTGCAATGCCAAACATTCTTTAGGATGGATGAATTGGTTGTCACTATAATATGGGTTGAGGAACAATAATTTTGGAAGAATATCAGAAGTGGTAGAGAGAACATATTTGCTAATCCATCTGATAAGGGCTTAATTTCCAATATATATATGTGGGAACCTCTTTCCACGTCCCGCGTGGTTCAGGGTTCCCGGGTCAGGGTTCGGGTT
>PVJN01026606.1:14888-28979 GCA_004026805.1 Lasiurus borealis | reverse complement strand
CAAACTCAGTGTTGGAATGACTGTATGTTTCTCTCCTTTCTAAAAATAAATGATTAATGATCATCTGAGCACAAAAGAGAATGGAGAAATGTTAGCAAAAGTAAAACTCTGACAATGATTGAAACAGATACAGCATCTAAAAGCAGCTAGTGTTAACATCTTCTCCCCTGGTTACTAGAGGAGGTGGATTTTTTTTTTTTTTGTGATGCCCCAAGAAAAATAAGTTTCTGAGATTCACACAGAAGGATAAGATATGGAAGAGGGCTTTATTTTTATGGAATTTTACCCCTGAGTTTCCAAGATTTCATTTCCCTCAGTCCTACCATGGAAGAAATGTAGCTAAAATCAGAGCCAGGATCCAGAGTTTCCTTTCCTTGTTGAACATGCATCCAGTCCAGCATCAGGCTAGCTTAGCTTGTGTTTTTCACTGCAGTTTATCAGTCCCCTGCATGTGGGTCCTTGTGGCCGTGGGCAATAGGGGCGAATGCGAGAGAGCCAAGAGTCAACAAATGTCATGAACCAAAAATGTCCAGATCAACACGAGCCCCAAGAGCAAGAACTCCTTTATTTCAGAGACTAGAGGCCCAGTGTGCAAAATTGCATGAGACCCCAGGCCCGCCATGCTGGCAGGACCCCAGACCAACCACATTGTGAGATTGAAACTTGCCATGCTGTGAGACCCATTAATGGACCTCCTGGTGACCAGTCATTATGGCGTGATGGTATTACAGCCATTGGTCTTTTATAATAGAGACTAGAGGCCTGGTACATAAAAATTCATGCACTGAAGGGGAGGTCCGTCAGCCCAGCCTGCCCCCTCTCATAGGACAGAAGCCCTCAGGAGTGGGTGGCAACCCAGCAATCAGGGGAAGGTGATACCCCATCACACCTCTGCTGCTGCCACTGCCAGCAGCATAAGCCTTGGCCAGCCTTGGTTACATGAGCCTCAGGTGGCCCTGGGCAGCTGGACAGCAGCCATTTGAGGCTTGCCTGTGCTTCAAGCCAGCTCTGGGCAGCTGGGGGGGCTGAGAGGACTTGGGGACTCCAGAGGCAGGCACACAAAGCAGCTGGGCCCGCCTGGGGACATGCCCAGACTTGCAGTATTCCTGATACCCCTATGGGGATAAGGGGACTGGCACCACCATCTTGAGGCTGTGGGAGCCGCCATCTTTGTGACAGTGTGAGGGTCAATTAGCATATTCCTTCTTTATTAGATAGGATTATGTATTCTGAATTTTCCTAGTGCTTGCAGTGGCCATACCCACTCTGGCCAACCATCTCTGTTCACAGGTTTGATAACAGGCAACTTCCCTAGTCACCTCCACTTTAAGGAGCATGCATCTGTCTTTCCTGTCTCTGTAGGATCTCTTTCTCCAGTGATTTGCAGGGAATTTCTTGGGGAGTACAAAGTTACAGTTTCTTGATAAAGTTGCCCAAATGGCATGCCTGTAAAGTCTGGTCTTTCCCCTTTTCTCCTTTCCTATTATTAATAACTAGCTAATTACAACAATATCACTAGTAAAAGCACATGTAACTTACATTTCAATAGCATTTCTTTTGATTCTATCTTAAGGAGAGCGGAGTAAATTCAGGGAAACCAACTAGGATGTTCCATAAGAATACAGAGGAAATGAAATGTTGCCTGAACCAGTATGGTCTATCGAAAGTAAAACGAAAAGGATTGGTTGATGAAGCCACTGCAGGGTAAGAAAGAAAGAGAAGCATCAAATTGATTTTAACTTTTGGTTTGCTGCTTTGTTGGTCATGTCTGAGTAACTTCCACAGATGAGGAATCTGTGGGAGGAGCAGGTTAAAGGGGTGTCATTGATTTGGGAGGGTCATGTGTCATTGTGGAGAGTGGCCTTGAGGAAGGAAGGTGAATAAATAAATGCAGCATATTGTTCCACTGAAGTGGTTTCTCTGTCACAGGATCTTTTTGTGACCTAGACTTTGTTCCCAGAGCACATACAAACTGTGATAACAATCAAGTGCCTTGTGCTGAGGAACTAATTTTATGAGTAGTAAAGGGTAATTTAGCATATGCAAATTGTCACATGTTTCTGTTAAAAATTTAACATCCTGCAAAAGATAAAAAAGATGTCTATTAGGGAGGAGAAAGGTCAATGAAACTGACAAACTAGATAACCAGTGAATGAGAATCATTCACTCAGAACCCACCCTACAGTATGACCTGAGTACCTCACTGATGTTTTTAAGATTTATACAAAAAATAACCATCTGATGACAATGTATGTATTTTTTCCAATTTCACATCAGGTCAAAAGAAGAAAAATAATAATGATTGTGAAGACACTAACATGAATGGATGCTGATCTTGTCTTTGTCTTTTCTAAGCACTTTCCACACATACTTTTTCTAGTTCACAATAAATCCAAGAGGTGGAGAGTATGATTATTTTTGTTTTACAGATGAAAGAGCAGATGCAAAGACTTGAATTTGCTAGGATCAATAGGTAGTCAGCTTTTTCAACTGCACAGTTAAATCTTTCATAATGAGAATCAATCCTCAAAACGATAAGCTCAGAACTCTGAAAAAGTTCTAAATTTTCAAGGAGTTTACTGTTAATGGAAAATAATCATTGGGGGCTTAGAAGGATTACAATTTATAGCTGTTAAGAGGATAAAGGTATCTTATTTTTATAGGATGGGGAGGAAATAGAATGAGTTGAACTTGTGTTATTTTTGTTAACAAGGACATTTGATTGAGCCAAATATTCTTCTCAAAAATTCTGATTAACTAGGGATGAACTGAGTAAACATTCTTGTCAATTCAGTCATCACTTAATGACTGCTAGGATTTCTTGATAACTTAAATGATCTCAAGGAACATAAAATCATCTTCATTCCCTTCACCAATATTATTTTTAGTTTTTTAAGTTCAGCTTGTCAAAAATAGTAATTATAAGAAAATGTAAATATTTCATAGATACTGTAAATGGTATCAAGATGATTCTTCTGATTATTCAATACCAACAGAAAACAAACAATTGATTTTAACATTTTGCAGGTAATAGGAATTATAGATGATGCCCTCTTTCCAGAATCTGTATAGAGAAAACAAAAATGAGCAAACCTCAGATAAGGGTCAGATGATACAAATATACAACTATGTATAGGATACTTACCCAGAATATATGATTAGAAAAATCTTCATGATAGATTAAGTAGAACAAAACAAATCCAAATCTATTTATGTTAGGATGCCAATTATGTTTTTATTGCATAACATATGCCAGTATATTCAAGTATTTATTTGTGTGGTGAAAAAAGAGTATATGTATATTTAAAGAAATTCCCTCCCTACTTTCACATGAGAGACGGCAGAATTTAGAAGTTAGGGGAAAAGTTTGGATACCTCAATACTTGTATTCAAATCCCAACTGTACTCCCATTCTAAATATGTTTCCAAAACATTATTCCTTAAGTTGGAAATAATAATATCTACTTTGAGAGTTTGTGTGGATGAAATACAATTTTAACATATGCAATTTTAATATTAGAATCATGCCCAGCATTTAATATTGGATTCATATTGTTGGCTACTATTAATTTATATTTTGACCCGTTTCAACTTATGCTTTCTATAAGTCCTGATTTGCCTCTTTGTTTTCAGTGGAATTTTTTCTGTCATGTTTCTACTCCTAATATAATAACAAATGCCTCTTATTGTTATTCTCATTGTCTCCCTGTGAACATAGTATCCTATCACTGTTATATGATTATATTGTTTGTTTACATATCAGTATGCTTACTTGGGATAAAACATATTTTAAAGTTAGGAGTCAGAGCTTGTTTATTTCCCCATGCCCATTACATACCTAGACCCCAGATCTAGGCATAGAGGGTTGTGTAATACATATACTAAGTAAATGAATGAATAGCAAAGTCCAGAAAGCTCTGTTAAGAAATAGCTTAGGTGAATGAAAATAAATGTCACTTCTTCATGCTTTGGAAATAAGTGAGCAACAATAGATTTATATGATAATTCACTTCTTTTTTGTGTAGATGCTCAATTTCCTTGTGTACAAAATTAATTTTCTAGAGAGAGCAGCCCTTATATTGATATATTTAGTTTAAAATCAAATTGTTACTATACATATATGTGTGTGTATATATACATACATTATACATATATATGTATATAATTTCTGAAAACATTTTCTCTATTAACTTTGGTGCATCTTGGAAGAAATATTAAAAAATGAATCTCTGGAGAGAATCAAGAGTTTAGCTTTAGGCCTTTTAGAGAATATTGAATTGATTTTCTAGTACCTCAACATTTACCCTTAGTGAGCAATTTTTAAAACTCCTCACTATTAAATTGTGTTTACTTCAGTAATAAACACTACCAAGCCCAGTGGGACCAGATAAACAAAAGCAGAGAGTAGAAGGAAAAAATGAGCTCTTTTCTGATGGCTTCCAGGTTATTCTTGCTTGGTGGATAGCCATAAGCTGCTTATCACATCTCATGTAAAGATAGGAAAGATGGATTTGTTTTTCAGCTTTCACACCTCTCATCCTCCACTTAGCTTAGAGAATTGTCCTCCTGGAGAGCAAATATAATCCATATTTCATGAGTGTACAGGTGCTTGATGTTCTGTGTAGTGTCAAAATAGCCTATCAAAATGTGTTTTATAATGAGCTAGAAGTAATACATCAGTTTGCATCTCAAACTGAGCATTCAATAGATCCACAGGATATCAACTTTCTGGATCTAAACTTTTTTAATAACTAAGTGCAGTGTTTTGGTAGCTGAGCAGATAAGAAGAGGGTATTGGTTGCTTGCAATCAGGAAGGTGGAGATGTGAAGAAATGGAGTTGGATTTGTACTGATGTATCTAATTAGCTTCTGGCATATGCCCAAGTTGTGGGCTTGATCCCTAATATGGAGCTTGTAGGAGGCAGTTGATCAATGATTCTCTCTCATCATTGATGCTTCTGTCTCTCTTTTCCTTTCTATTCCTCTCTAAAATAAAAAATATTTTTAAAGAAAGGAAAAACAAACAAAAAAATAGTTCTGTGCCTTGGATAGATTAATAGGATATTTCAGTGCTAGAGAAGCTGAGTATGTGGCAGTGTGGATTGTCTTAAATTTGGCTAAAGAATTTAAACTAGATATCTTAAAAATAAACTTATTTTTACAGAAAAAAATGTGAAGAAACTACAGAGTTCCCTTATATCTCACATTCAGTTTAGTTATTACAAATATCTGACACTAATATGTATAGTTTCACACTATGTATAGTTTTCACAACTATTGAACCAATATTTATACTTGACTAAAGTCCATAATTGATTCAACTTTTTATTCTTGTTTCTTGAGATGTGCTTTCTGGGAGTCCTACTTCAACATACAAAAAGTCTGACAACCCTGAGACTACCTTGCTGGAAAAGCATATGTAAGTTCACTAGTGAACAATGCCATCTGAGTTTAGTCCTCCAGCCACCACTGCCCAGGGGTCAGATAAGTGAGAGAAACAAATTTGAACCCTTCCAACCAGCTGAGCCAATAGCTGAATTCCACTAAGTGATCTTAGTCAATACTGCATGAAGCAGAAATTAGCCTAACTGAAATCTAAACCATAAGATCATGAGAGTTCATAAAATAGTGTTAATCTTGCAATAATTTGTCACAGATTAATAATTAAAAAGAGCCGAGATCGGTTTGGCTCAGTGGATAGAGCGTTGGCTTGAGGACTGAAAGGTCCCAGGTTCGATTCTGGTTGGGGGCATGTGCCTTGCTTGCGGGCACATCTCCACTGTGGGGCGTGCAAGAGGACGCTGATAGATGTCTCTCTCATCGATGTTTCTGACCTTCTATCTCTCTCCCTTCCTCTCTAAAAAATCAATAAAATATATTTAAAAAAATTAAAAAGAACACTTGCTTCATCTAAAACATTAGCATACAAACAGATGCAAGCATATTTCATGGAATAATCTTCAATTCCTTTATAGACTACAAAACGCCAAGCTTTGCTCTCCTGTCTCTGCCAGAGGTAATGTTAGATCCACTGTAGATGGAACATCTTGCTATACTGGATCCATGGCAGTTACCATGGAATAAGTTGAGCTAGAACCCCTGCTAATCGGGCCAGCCATAGGTGCAAAGTCAAGAAGATAACTGTATGAAGCAGCAGGCACTGGTAGCAAAGCCATAATGGCAGATACAAATATAACTGAGGGAGCAGATCTACAGAGATGGGAGAAACTAGTCAATGAAAATTAATTGTAGTAATTAGATATGTCCCTGCAACACAGTCAAAACCTCTATGAGAATCTCACTATTTTTGTTTTTGTTTGTTTGTTAGAGTCAGTAAAACCATCAGGTGTTGGATAACTTTAAATCTTAAAGGGACATAAACTAGGTACATCTTCATGGAGGGCAAGATAGAGGAGAAAAGAAGCAAAGCTTCACTTTATATACCTAAGCAATACCGGGACTTCGTTTTCCAGGACAAAGAAGTCATCAGTGGTGAGAAATTATCACAGTGTGATCCGCTAAAAGTTCTAGGTCTAATTTGACATATTTGAAAAATTTATCTTAGGTCTCTAAGGAAGCCTGAAAGTCAAGTCCACCTACTTCTTTATAATAGCTTTCCATGAAACTTTAACAACCTCTCCCGGCTTACAGTAAGAGTTTGAAGGGTATTGTCATTAAATCGTATGGTGGGCAGGATCACCTGTTGTAATTCACATATTCCTTTATTCAAAGCACAGTGTTCTCTTTGCTTTCTATGCTTTCAAGATTGACTCCAGTGCCACTGCAAAGAGCCCCTTCAGCACACACTCCCTCAAGGGGCTCACACATAATAAAACGAACATCACTAAGGAAAATGTGTTTCTAAAGCAAGCTGATTCCTTGGAGGGAAAAAATGTCCACAAGTGGTTTATGGCTTCATGTTTAGAGACAACTGCTACTTTTAATGTATTATTCCACTTGATACAAGTGTTATTTATGATAAGTAGAAATACAAAGAAATTGGAGTGTTCAGGTTAGAATGATTGAATAAGTTTATTCCTTAAATAAATTTTTCTCAAACTTGGCACTACTGATATTGAGCTGAATGATGGTCTCTGTACCATATATACTTGTACAGTGTTTAACAGCATCCCAGACTTCATCCACTAAATGCCAGAAAACTCTTAAGTTGGAACTATTAAATGTGTCTCCTGCCATTGCCCTGGGGCACAGACTCTTGTCCAGATAAAAACCACTTCCCTACAGGATAAAAGAATGTTCTTGAAATCAAACAGATCCCAGTTCCCTCCAAGCTCTATCACTGTGGTATCTAAGTTACGCTATTACTTCTCCACATTTAGTTTCTTAATCTGTGAAAAGGATATGCTAGGGAAATTGTAAAGGAATTTCAAGTGAACCAAAGATTACTGTGTATCTTTAATAGAAAACAAGTCATGTCTAGCATATCCTTTAAGGTTACCTGATTCTATAGAGGGATCTCTCCTTTCTTTCTTTTTTTTTTTTTTTTTGTATGTTTTATTGGTTTTAGAGAGAGAGGAAGGGAGAAAGATAGAATATAGAAACATCCAAGAGAGAGAAACTTTGATGGATTGACTCCTTCCTAGTCCCTAGTGAGGATTGAGCCCACATCCTGGGCATGTGCCCTAACTGGGAATGGATCAGATGACTGCTTGGTTCACAGGTCGACACTCAGCCATTGGGTGACACAGGATGGGCAGGATCTCTCATTTCATTTTCTTTGCCAGGAGTTGGAGAGTAGAAATAATAGGCAAAGGTTGGAAAAGTGTGGAAATTTTCAGCCATAAGATGAAGGCCTGAGAATCTTATGTATAGTATGGGGATTACTGTTCATAACACTGTATTATATAATTGAAATGTGCTAAGAGAGTAGAATTTAAATGTTCTTGCTAAAGAAATAAATACATGAGGCTATGAATGTGTGCGTACATGATAGGAGGAATTCTTTAACAACAACTGTGGAAAAAGGACACAAAACCACAAAACACCTGAGATGTTGAGGTTGTCGTTTGTTTTGCTGTTGATAGCCCTGAGAGACAGAGGCAGGTTACCAACCCAGGCATTCAGGCTTTAGAACCATTCTTTCCCAGTCCATCACATTGGCTCCTTCTCTACCTCTTTTAATTCTGATAATATCCTTTTCATGCGTGTATTATATTGTCCCCATTTTATAAACAAGTTCAAAGGACTAAGTTACAGAGCTAGTATGCGGCATGCTATGGCATTTGAATGTTTTTTTTTTTCTCTCATTTTTTTATATATTTTTGTTGATAGTTTAGAGAGAGAGAGAGGAAAGGAGAAGGATAGAGAGATAGAAACATCAATGAGAGAGGAACATCATGGATTGGCGGCCTCTTGCATGCCACCTACTAGGGATTGAGCCCACAATCCAGGCATGTTCCCTCAAATCAACACTGTGACCCCTTGGTTCCTGGGATGAAGCTCAACTACTGAGCCACACCTTCCAGGATGGATGGCTTTTCTTATGGTTGCCCTTGCAGACTCTTTCCTCTTTTCATGTCTGATCTTTCAAATTCATGTGAAGACTTCCATGACTTCTTTCTCCCTCTGAATGAGAAAATTTCCTACAGTTTCATACCTGATATTTCAATTTTATTTTAATATAGTTACTCCTGTTACTATTAGTTCAACTGTCCCTCAATCTACCAAATTTTAAAATTAAAATTTTAGTCAAAATAACTTGTCCAATTTCTATTCTGAAAGGTCCAAATGCAGGATGTGCAATTCGGGTCCAGAACTATGCTGTCAACCTCAGCATGACCAACACTAAATCTCTGCCTTTGGAATTATGTTCCCTTTACCTTTTAAAGAGTTTCATTTTTCCCCCAGTTACTCAGAACTCTAACTGCTCAGACAACTTTATCCCCTTCCATATTGTTATCTATCACCTTTCTCTTCCTCCTCAATTTTCTACTTCTCTATCTCAGATACCAGCCTAGTACTTGGAGTACAAACTGTTCTGTAAATGCTTGCTGTTAGAAACAAGGAAAAAAGAAGTTGTGTGAGTTGAGAAAGAATATAAATTCTAAAGTAGATTACTAAAATGTCTAGAATAAAGCCGTTAAAGGATCATTTTTAATACATTCTCTTAAATTTAATATAGAAATTTAAGAAATTTAGTCTGAGAAATATTTGTTAAGTCCTGGTTTCACTTGGTTGGTATGTATGAGTCCCTTGCAAAGTCATTCTATGCTAAAAATCCATCCTGTGTCAAGCTGATATTAGCAGAGCATATGGAGAGTCATTTAATTGTACATAATATTAAAATGCATCATTGGAAAGAGGGTTCTAAGTATTTCCAGTCTCCAATAAAACTAATGCTAAGCTTCCAAAGAGAGGACTATGTGTAAAGATAATTTAAAATCTCTCTTTATGTAAATAATGATTGAAACACTAAAAGAAACAATAAATTTAAAGATTTCAGACAGAAAATTAATGTCATTTGTTTTAATTTTGTTATTTTCTAAAAATAAAAGGATATCTGGTTCACATATACAATTTCTCCAGACCTATTTTCAGTTTTCCTATATTTATTTATCTTTTACTATCCAAGGTTGTCCCAATTAGAAACAGAGAGTGCTATAATATATTTGACTTTTAAAATATTTAGGTTCTCTGACCCAAATAAATTGACTCAAATGGGGCAAACATGATTGTTATTTTAGTGCACAGTTTAACCTGGTAAGACCTTTCAAGTAAACATAGGTATTCATAAGTCACTGGCCTGAAAAGAAACACTCCCTCCTTGTGAAGATCCGGAGCCTGCCATGTTAAAGTTGATTTACCAGGTGGCTGAATTCCACAGAGTAAATCACAGTGCACATTTTGAAATTCTTTCGTGAACTTACAGCCTGCTAAAAAGCTTTGTTAACTTCGCGTGTTAATGTTGAACAGGCACACAGGAGGTTTGCATTTTCACCCTTCTCTACATTTGGCCCAAACACCTATTATGAGTCCTAATGCTAATCTGATCGACACCTAATAAAACAGAAAAAGCACAGAGCAGTTTTTGCCAAAAACGCGGAGAAAAAGGAATGGCATGGATTCATCACTATTTGCCATCAAAGTTTATAATGATCATGATTAAGCCCATCCCCTTCAAATTCTGCTTTGTGATCCATACTTTTATCTATTCTTCTCTTACATCTATGAAACATGTACAGTGTCAAGTGCTACTTACTAGTAACATAATGGCTGTTAAAATTTGGCTTCTCCCTGATAGAGTTCACATTTCAGTGGAATGTTTTACATTGTTTTTGTCTTCATTCCCTTGAAATCCTGAGTCACTTTTGTGAAGAAGCCAGACCATCACACTGATGATCAGCTACTCAGTGGAGAACGGGATAAAAGTATCAGCATATGTAAGGCCACCTTGGACTTTCTGGGTTAGGTGATTATCCAACAGACTACAACTCCATTAGTGGGCCCGAGTGAAACCAGCAAAGGAATGCCAACAAAATCACAGGATGAGAAAATCAAAATTGCTATCTTAGTCACCTAAGTTTTGAAAGCAGTTTTGTTATGTAGTTTCTCGATCCCAATATTAAATAATTCAGGTCTGAGGGGTTATATGGCCTTTGGCATAATTACTTACCTCTGCTGGCAATAGTGCAAAAGCAGTGATAAGAGAATAGATAATAAGAGAGTAAACAGATGGCAGGGCTGTGTTCCAATAAAACTTTATTTAGAAAAAGAGGCAGTTGGACAGATTTGGCTTACAGGCCATCGTTTTCAAACCTCTGTTCTAAGTTTACAGCTTAGGAAAATGTATGTAATTCCCAATTCACAGAGTGAATTCAAATATTACTAATTAGCTTTTATGTTGTCTTCAGAAAATTCTACATTGAAAATAAAACAACTATTGCATCAACATCCTGGTGCACAATGTGGTAAAGGCAGGTGATGAAAGGCATTTGTGAAAAATAAGTTATTTCAACAGAATGTGCTGGTGAAGTAATAAGTACATAAATAATTAGCACCATTTATTGATTAATTAAGATGTAGCTAAAAAGATCCTTTGAGTGAATTACTATTTATTTTACCCTCAGAACAATATTTTATACAATTTTATGCAGATTATTTTTATTGATTATTCAAGATACTTATATAAAAAATAAAAATAAAATCTTGAAGACAAAAAGAACTGCCTACTCACCATAGGAAAATTAACAATAACTTGGCCAAGCCGGAAGATATTAAGCTTTTAAATGCTTCTTCTTACATGCCATTCAGCTATAACTAACTGGCTCTACCAACAAGCCTCCCTTGACTTCAAAGTATATATGACAGACAGAGATGGTGATTTATAAAAACTGAGACTAATTACTTTGATTTGTAAAACTTTCCTAGCTATGTCATTTTCCAGGATATCTAAAACCCTTTATCTTAATTTTTTGAATGATTGCCAAAAACAAATGTACTTGCAATTCTAATAGTCACGGAGAAGTTTGTGAGGATTACTTTCTGTTGCTACTGGCATATCAATATACAGATAAATCAGTGGAACAAACACCAGTTCAGAAATAATATTCTAACGTATACTTGGAAATTCAAGACATAAAAGGATCTCCAATCACTGAAGAAAAATTGACTCTTTAAAAATTGGTGGGCAACCTGATAGAAATTTGTCAAAAACAAAAATGCATCCAAAGCCTCGCACAATCCACAGGAGTAAACTGCAGATGGATTAGAGATGAAATCTATGTAAGACAAGCCCAGCAACCATCATAGCAGAACTACTGGAACGACTAGTCGCTGGGATGTGCCTGCCGCAGGGGACACCGCCAGCGCTGTTGCTGAGCCAGAGGCCCTGGGGCCCGTTGTGTGGCCACTGCCAAGGCACCAGCATAGAAGAAGGCGGCCAACATGAGCATGCAGCCTGAGATGAAGGCCCTGTGGGACGAATTCCATCAGCTGGGCACTGAGATGATGGTCACCAAGGCTGGCAGGTAAGGGCACCCCTCTCCCAATGATACCCCCTTCTCATGGTGCCAGTCTCAGGCAGCGGGTTTTGGCCCCATCCACTCACGCGAGACTGAGAAGCGAGGTGAGAGTCATGGTCTGGTCACCTGCAGGTCACTCAGTGCAGGCCGCTCCTTGTTCTCTGAGCCCCCACTCTAGCGACAGCTGCCTGGCACACCAGGCCAGAGGGCACTGCTCAGGAGCGCAGGAAGGCTGCGGAGCCAAACCCTGTGGACCTACCACCCAACCAGCAGCCCAGGACCCAGCACCTCCATAAATGGACCGGCTCAGAGCACACAGAGCTTGGGGAGAACGCAGCCTCCTGTGAGGGGCCTGGCCACTAGCCAGCTCCTGGTGGATCCCACCTCAATAGAAACTCGGTCTTTGGTTCCTTAGTTCAGTCTATCCAGGTGAAAGAGGAGCAGCGAGGCACATGTTAAAGGAGCATTAAGACTAAAACAGTGTGTTCTGTTCCATGGAGATGGCTACCCAGTTGTCTTGGGACTAAATTCTGGGTGATTGAAGGGCCTGGCTCTGTCACTGGGGCCCGCATCTTCCAATTGCCCTGTACTTGTTGTAAGAGCCCAAAGAGAAGAAGAGGAGTAAGTTTTCCAATGCAATGGATTTGACCAACAGACAAAGGCGAGTGCCTGGCTGTATCTAATGTACACACAGAGACACCAGCTCTGAGTCTGCCTGGCCAAAGGGAGTTCAGGGCCTGTTTGCAGAGCTTTCTGGTGGTTTCTGTTTCCTTGTTGAGGCTATCCTCCCTGGAACGTCTGGGGCCCATGCTCAGCTCCCGCTCAGTGGGTCTTCTCCAAGCCCTTCTCCCTGGCCAGCCCTGCCCCTAATTATCCCCACTACCCCAATCAGGGTTGGGGCCAACCAGCCAAAGTCCCTCAGCCCTTTCACCTGGCAGACCTGGCCCAATGGCCCCATTTGGGGCATGCTGGCCAGACTCCACCCATGCACAACTTTGTGCACCAGGTCTCTAGTAAATAAATAATAAAAGAAGCTTTCTCTGTACTATAAAAAGATGATTATTTTATAATTTGAAGATGTGAAAATAGTTTCTAGCAATGACATACACATTCATTCAATAAAATAAGTGTGCAATGAATTTAACTACATTGTAATACTTTCATAAAGTAAAAGGTCATTGTAGATAAAGTGAAAAGATAAATGAATACAAAGAAATATTTCCAAACAATATCAATGATAACAGGATAATCTTCCTAACATAAAAGGAGCTCCTACCAGTTAAAGAAAATACATCAGAAACAAAAATTTTTAAATGACTAACACTATAACTGATGTTCTTGAAATGTATATATAAAATGGCCCTTCAATTTATAAAAAAGATGTTCAACTTCTTCCATAACAGCAATAATGCAATGAAAACTACACTGAAATGTCATTTCTCCTCTATGTATTGGCAGAAACTCAAAAGCTTGACAAACCTACACTGTAGCTGATCCTGTTGGAAAACAGGTACTTTCAAGTATTTCTGGCAGGCTTACCTGCCTTCTGGAAAAGAATTTGGTAATATCTAACAAAACTACTCATCAATTTATAATCTACCCAGTAATCCCACTTCTAAAGATTTACTCTGAAGGCTCATGGTCAGGAATATGAACACATGCATAGATTCGCTCATTGTGGCATTTTTTAATAATAAAATATTGGGAACAAAATGAATGCCAAACGCATAGAAGACTGAAGAAATTAACTATGACATATTCTCACATTCATACAATCATCACAATTAGTATCCGGTTGCCAAAAAGAAGATGATCTTAAACACTGATTTGGAGTGATTTCCAAGATATATTATTAAGCAAATTAAAGAATGTTATATGTATTATGTCATTTTTGTATTAAAAAGTAGAGGAAATAAAAATGTGTGTATGTGTGCATGTCTGCATAAAAACTATATATAAAATATATATTTACATTTTAATATATAGATCTATATTCATATATAGACAAATGTGCATCTATGTGTGTGTTTGTGTGTGTGTGTGTGTGTGTATATATATATATATATATATATATTCACTTTTTTTTTTTTTTTCAGGAAGGAACACTGAA
>PVJN01026606.1:0-10000 GCA_004026805.1 Lasiurus borealis | reverse complement strand
AAAAATGCATAAGGTTCCGAATGAATCAACAGTATGAGAATTTAGGCATATACAAGTAAGTAAAGGAGGTATTTGTTATTTTTTTTCCTAAATCCTATATCACACAAACTGTAAAACTGTTGAAGCTAGAGCTCTTATCAGCTCTTATATTTCAAAAATGTGTGTTATTAAAGAGACTAGAAAATTTAACACAGGCTATCAGGGGTAAGCAATTCTCTTGACACATATTGTTGCGATTTGAAATTCTTAAATATCATTCTCCAAGACCATTTTCTCCCTCTTGAAACATTTTGTTTTCTCAGTCCTGAAGAAATGTATTGGTCTTTTGAGGCAAACTCTATCTGGCTTCCCTCTTTTGATGATGCCATTGAGTCTCACCTCTATTTTTATGAGAGGACTTGATGGACACATTTGAAGTCTGAGCAATCTCATACAGGCATTTAGATGTAATAAATGATGTCTCTTTCACAACGTAGTTCTAGTTTAATGTAAGTTTTGGAGACTGCCTGGGCAAAGAAAATTATTGTTTCTATCATATTTGAAGTGTAGCTGAAATTCTACTCACATTGTTTACTCAGGCAAACAAAACATTTTTGTTCACACATTTGGAATAAAAATAAGAAAGTATCCTGGAAGAGTGTATTTTTAGCAAAGTCTCATTCTGACATGTCATGTCTTTGAGGACCCAATTCAATGAAAAACCATTCCCATAGATATACATTACTGAGAAACATCAGAAGAAAGTGCATTGCAGAGGTTACGGACAATTTGCAGTAAATATAGATTTCAGTAGTCACATATTCTGCAGCGTTGAGATGACACATCTTTAGTCAACTTCTTTTCTGCAATTCACCATCCTAAATGGGCTCTGGAAACAGCTGAACCATCAAGAGAAGCACCAGTTTGGCTGTAAATGCAATGACCTACATCTTTAGCCACAGTCTTGCTGCATAAGCAATAGTTATTCCTGTTCTCTTTTATTCATACTAGAGGCCTGACGCATGAAAGCCATGCAAGAGCAAGCCTTTCTTCCCCCGGCTGCAGGGACCGGCTTCCCTATGGCACCAGGGACCCAGTTTTCCCTCTCAACCTGGGCTTGGTCCAGAAGGTCGTCCAGAAGGACGTCTGGTCTAATTAGTAGATTATGCTTTTATTATTATAGATTATTATAGATGCACAGGTACAACCACAATGTTGAGAATTATAGTCACTCTATAAAATAAAATAAAAAATAATTATTGAATGATTATTGTATATCAGGTATTTTTGTAAGAATTATCCCCTACCTTGTCTAGGTTGACTCAGTGGGTAGAGAGTTGGCCTGTGGATTCAAGGTTCCTGGGTTCGATTTTAGTCAAGGGCACATGCCTGGATTACAGGCTTAATCCCCTATAGGGGGCGTGCAAGAGGCAGCCAATCAATGATTCTCTCTCATCATTGAGGTTTCTATCTCTCTTTCCTTCTCCCTTCCTCTCTGAAATAAATAAAAATATTAAAAAAAGAATTAACAGCCGAAACTGGTTTGGCTCAGTGGATAGAGCATAGGCCTGCACACTGAAAGGTCCCAGGTTCGATTCCAGTCAAGGACACAAAACTTGTTTGTGGGCACATCCCTAGTGCAGGGTGTGCAGGAGGCAGCTGATTGATGTTTCTCACTCTCTATCTCTCTCCCTTACTCTCTGTAAAAAATCAATTATATATATATATATATATATATATATATATATATATATATATTTAAAAAAAGAATTAACCCCTTATAAAGTCAGTTAGATGATGATGATTTTTATTTTCATTTTACAGATGAAGATATTGAGGCGCAGAAAAGTAAATTTAATGGCCTCAGATCACAAAATTTTAAATAAGTTTGGCAAGATAAAAATCTAGACGTTGAACTCCTGAGCACGCGGTTTTAGAATAAGTTAGACTCCCAAATGCATTATTTCCTGAACCGAGGGTCTGTTTGTTTAATTGGACCTACTCTAGGAAAAACCATTCAACTACAGTGAAAATACCAAACTAAGAGAAATGTACCCTGACTGAAGGTTTTAACCCTGGGAACTGGGGATACGCATCATTCACTTAAGGAATGTTTATTATCTACTCTGTTCTGTGCAGGAGCTGTTGCTGTAACCCTGCATGAGGCAGACAGGAGGCAGGCTCCCAGGAAGCGCAGGGAGAGGACCAGGAGGGCAAGACTTAAGGAAATGAGAAGTCACTGCTTACCTTCAGGGGTACCAAGAAAATAAAATCCTTCATCTGACGGAGAATGCTAGAGAGGAGTGGATCATTTCAATAGTGTGTCAGAAAGGTCCCCAAGAAAGCAGCCATGGGTTTGAGACCTTGCTTGTGGAAAGGAGCTAAATCAAGTCTCACTGGTAGAGGAGCGCTGCAGGCACAGTGATGGAGGGTGGCAGTGCTTGATGAGGACGCGGATATCGAGATCACAGCCCAGGACTGGAGTCACAGAGCCATTTTCAGGAGTTGTGTATTCACCAGGACACAGGCGAGCCCTGCTTCTTGTCCCCAAACCATGGAACAGCAAAAAGGAGCAGCCACCATCTAAGTTCCACACGAGTGAAACTTAGGGTTTGTAGAGAAATCTGAGATCACGTGGGCAACCTCTCTTCAAAAACTAGTTTAGGAGGATTAGGACATCCATGTAATACCTTAATCAATAAAGAAAACAAACAAAACACAGTTGGGGTGCTGGCCAGCTGGCCTCAGGGTTTGAGGGCAAACCTATGAAGCAGGAGATTTCGGTTGGATTCCCTATTGGGCCACAAGCCCGGGTTGCATGCTTGACCCCCAGAGCCCGAGGAGCAGGAGGCAGCCTGTCAGTGGTTCTCTCTCAGCATTGATGTTTCTGTGTCTCTCACTCTCTTTTCCTCTATGAAATCAATATAAATAATTAAAAAAAAAAGTTAGGGGTGACCTCTGAGTTACAAGTATTTAAAAGTTACATTTCTCTTTTTTTTTTTGCATCTGAATTTACATTCAGGTTCACATAACTTTACCAGCACTAAACATTAAAGTCATTGTCCATCCAAGTAAACTATACGACTTTTGACTTTTGACTTCAGAACCATTCAGTAGAAGAGAATATTTATTTTTTGAGTCACAGAAGTTTCTACTAACGTGTGGCATTGAAAATGTATTAATTTTAAAAATAACATAATTGCTTGGCCCATGGATCATCATAAAAGCCAAAAGGTCGCAATTTCAATTTCCTGTCAGGGCGCATGTGAGAGTGAACCAGTGATCTTTCTGTCAAAGAAAGGAGTTCGCTGCCATTTTGATATGATCTTCAGACTCTCAGGGGGACCCTCATTGTAGGTCCTGTTTTACCTCTTCTCTTCCTCTGAATCAGCCAATCTAGGAACCGAGCTCTGATCCCTGACCAATCAAGTCAGAGTTCAGAGTGAGGGCAGGGCAGACCCGCATCAGGAAATAAAACCCTACGGACCTGCCCTGGGGCTTGCTTTACTCATGATTTCCAGTTGGTGACAGCACTCTTCTGGGAAGGAAGGAATTTGCCTTGTCCATCCAGTTTCGACATGTCACGTCTCATCTTCTCATTCCTGTGACATTGTTGAGAGCATTTCTAACACACATGCTGGGGTTGTGGGTCTAATCCCCAGTTGGACTGTGTGTGGTAGGCAACTGATTAATATCTCTCTTTCACATCAATGCTTTTCTCCCTCTCCGTTCCTCCCTCTTGAAAATCAATAAAAAAACATATCCTATATTGAGGATTGAAAGTAATAATGAAATTTAAAAAATCAGAATTCCTAAGAAAGAAAAAAACTAAAGTAAAAGTTCCTAATTCCCAAAATTACAGAATAAATGTTAAAAATAGAGAATGACACCTTAAGTTCACGTTATACCTTTTGACATATGCAGTTTTTCTTTTGCTTTTAATCCTGAAAGATAACTAACTTTTGTAGAGACTTTTGTACAACACTGAAAAATATTAAGAAGAAAAAATTCCAGCTTATGGTGAGATCCAGCTATAAATCTCACTATTTTCATAAACATTTTCAGTGGCTTATATGATTTCAAAGGTAAAAATGCCTCCAAAAATTGTTAATCTATTTATCAAACTTTAAAAAAAAATAATTTCTTAAGATCTACTTTTTTTTTATCGCTATCTTTATTTTAAGTGCAGAGGATTAAAAGGAAAGAATATACAAATATCACCTAATAAGAAGCCTATTATATTAGCAAGCAAAAAGGAAAACAAAACCACTCAACCAACACTCACCTAGTGAATGAAAGTGTATCTGAATCGCAGTGAAAAAAAAAATTGTACAAGGAAACTTATATAAACTTCCATCCTACAGTAATCAATATATTTTGAGAAAAGAAAGATCCATGTAGTGAGACTTACTCTGGTCTAAATGCTCTGAGTAGTAAGTTTACATTTTGCTTACAAGCATTTTTACATAATGTTTCTTCAACTAATCCTCAAACAACACTTCCTGGAAAGTGTTACATGATACGTTGTGGATAATATTGAGATTAGCAAGACAGTGACAAAGGATTTAAATGAATTTGTCTTACAAATGCTTAATACTGCTGCTATTCTTCCCTCAGGATTGTGAGGAGGAAGGGGAACACAGGGAAATGAAAGAGCTGGACATTTGGAAGCCTCTTGTGTTCATGAATTGATTTTATCGCTACTATACAGGCACCAGAAATCACTGAAAGCAGTAGCTTGTGGAGTCAGAAAGAAAGTTCGAATGCTAATTTTATTGTTTCTTAGTAATAAGACTTTTGCAAATTAATTAATTTTCTTAGGTTCAATTTCCTCTTCCAAAAAGCCTGGATAATTGGGAATGTTCCAAACCAGGAAATGGTGAGGATGAAAGAAATTATATACCTATTTCCTATGTACTAAAACATATTAGTCCTCTGTTTATCACATACTTCATTTTTGTTTCAGAATTAACAATCCCAGCGCTATCCGAGTGAATAACCTAACTCCCTCCAGCCTTTTAGTGACGTGGTTCTTTTTACCAGGAAACCCTCCCACCCCTTTTTTTCTGACTCATTCCTTTTTTGTTTTTGGTGCTCAGTTCAAACATCTCTTCCTCCAGAAAAGCTCCTGCTGTCCTTAGATTTATTAACATATTCTCTCCTTGCAATTCCGGAGCATGCTGTGTCTACTGCTGCTTACACATTAATTGTTGACCTGTCTTCTATCTCACCCACCAAACTATACGAACCTGTTCATAGTTAACTAAATTTCACTCTAATTTGCATCTCATGTTCTCATTGTCAACTGCAGGGACAGCTTGTATTTTTCCCTAATACAATGTTTCCCATATTGCTCTTATTCTGTTAAAACTGCATCCATTAAATTTTAGAAGCCGAAATGTCCACACGTTGAGTTCTGTTCCACTGAGGGATAAGAGGAACTGACATAGATACAACCTGAAAAACAGGACCCTTTGCTTCTGTTCCTTTACTGCCATCTTCTGACATGTTCAATGTTTGCTGCTGGAGTCATTTACTACTTTGAGAGCCTCTTCTTTCCTGGGCTGATTATCTATCTAGGCAGCGCTGAGGAATCTGCGCTAAGGATAGTTACCGATGCTGGTGTTAAAGATGACAGAGTGCTTTACTTTCACCTGAAACTTAGGGCTGATGAAAAAGGCTATTTTGACTGTCCAAAAATGTTAAAATAAAAATATGTTATTCAATGTATCACTTATTGCCTCAGTGATGCTCTCTTAATAGTCAAGGATGTAGATTCTGTCCAGTTTGAACTTGAAAAAGTCACTAGGTCTAATTAACCTGTAAAACTCTAAGATAGGGAGTGATTGTCTTCAATGTTTCCCATAGGTATTGAAGGTTATGATTCCCTTTCATTTTATGGGAGAATTCATTCAAACTCACGTAGAATGGTGCATGGCACATAGCTGTTATTTATAAACACATATACACTGTAAAGCATATTTGCCCGGCCTTCCCTGACGCCCTGCCCCGAAGGTGGAGAAGTAACCCCCCACCTTGCAGAACTGACCTTTCCACATCGACATTCCGAAACCATCACACCCAGGTGGAGAATCCCTGCCTGACAAACAGTTCCAGGAAATAGACCCCAGAACAGACCCCAGGCGTCACCTGACCCAAGAAAGCCCTAACTGCTACCCGTTTCTGCTGATAACCGCAGCCTCTGAAAAGTATAAACACGTCCCCCTGCCCCAGTTTTGGCGCTGCTTCTCCTGCTTCCCTCTCTGAGCAGGTGAACCCTCCCGTGTGCTCCCGATAAAGCCTGTTTAATTGGTCTCTGTTTGGACTCACGGTTTTTCCTCGTGGCGGCGTAAAAAAAACTAACAGTATTCATCTGACTAATTTCAAAAATACTTTTAAAAATCCTGTGAAGTAAGCAAGCAATATACTGCCTTTTCCATTTTTCAGTTGAGAAACCTTGCACTTAGATTTAAGGCCAAAAAGCAAATTCTAGTTACAAGCCCTGTGTTCTTCCTTAGAGCAAATTATTGTGGTCCACTATAATTATTTCAAATATATACAAATGTAAACCTCTGTAAAAAAAATGGTAGAACTTGGGTACATATTAAAAACATGGCATTTGCCAAGACCGGTTTGGCTCAGTGGATAGAGCATCGGCCTGCGGACTGAAAGGTCCCAGGTTCGATTCCGGTTGGGGGCATGTACCTTGCTTGCGGGCACATTCTGACTTTCTATCCCTCTCCCTTCCTCTCTAAAAATCAATAATATATATATATATATATTAAAAACATGGCATTTTATGTCCACTCCAAAACAAAGGTCTATGAAGCATGTTTTACTTAAAAATGACTTACTGAAGGGATGTATGAATAAATCACTTTCATTCCTACCTGTTGTCAACCAGTGGTCATTAGCATCAATTCAACACTTACAGGAATCCCCAATCTGAGTTGGAGATTGTGATACAGAAAGCCTGCAGAACAACTCAAGTATTAGCAGCTCAATTAGAAAGCAGCACAGCTGTGAAAAGCATGGCTAGAAGTTGGCCCTGGGGCCGGGCCCCTTTCTGACCAGACAGCTCTGCTCTGGTCTCTTCTGCCCTGTACCAGTCTTTTCCTCTGTTCCCATGAGACATCTTTGGAGTTTTATCTTCCATGTTCCAGCTCCAGACCTTGAGATGGATTTTTTAGCCATATCTATGATGGAGATAAAACACTTTTTAAAAGTTGCTATAGAAACCTTCCAATTATCCAGGTAATAAATATTTTAAGCTTTCCTGGCCTATATTGTCTATTGTAACTGCTCCACTCTACCATTAGAAATAAAGCAGCATTTGACAATATGCAAATAAATGGGCATGAGTGTTTTCAATAAAACAAAGTTTGTATTTAAAAGCTGGTGGTGGACCAGATTTGGATAGCAGTTTGCTTACTTTTCCCTGAGTATAACAAATATGTCTTGCTGAAAACTTAATTGGTGTTTCTAGGAACTGTGGGAAATTCATCAACCTTTTACAGGGCATATATAAAACTCACATAAAATTTCATTCTTAACTAGAGGCCTGGTGCATGGAATTCATGCACGGGAGGATGAGGGGGGGGCGGGTGTCCTTCAGCCCAGCCTGCTCCCTCTCCAGCCTGGGACCCCTTGAGGGATGTCCGACTGGCCATTTAGGCCCGATTCTCCCAACTGCTCACCTGCCTGTCTTCCTGATTGCCCCTAACTGCTTCTGCCTGCCCCCTAACCACTCCCCTGCCAGCCTAATTGATGCCTAACTGCTCCCCTCCCAACCTATCTGCCCCTAACTGCCCTCCCCTGTGGACCAGGTCACCCCTAACTGCCCTCCCCTGTGGGCCAGGTCACCCCTAATTGCCCTCCCCTGCAGGCTTGATCACCCCCAACTGCCCTTCCTTGCAGGCCTGGTCCCTCCCAACTGCCATCTCCTGCTCGCCTGATTGCCCATAACTGCCCTCCCTCCCAGGCCTGGTCCCTGCCAACTTCCCTCCCCTACTACAATTTTGTGGTGGATATCTTGTGTCCACATAGGGGCAGTCATCTTGTGTGTTGGAGTATGATCAATGTGCATATTACTCTTCTATTAGGATAGAGCCCTGGTGTATGGGTGGGGGTCAGCTGGTTTGCCTTGAAGGGTGTCCTGGATCAGGGTGGGGGTTCCCTTGGGGTGTGGGTTGGCCTGGGGGAGGGGCTTGTGGTGGTTTTCAGTCCACCCACGCCCTCCAGCAACCCAAGAAGAGGCCTGGTATCTGGGATTTATTTATTTTCTACAATTGAAACTTTGTAGCCTAGAGTGGAGCTAAGCCTTCTGCTCCCACAGCCATTGAAATTTTGTTGCTTTAAGCTCCTGCAAGGGTGGGGAAAGCTTGGCTTCCTCCATTGCCAGGGGCAACCCAAGCCTCTCTCCTGCTCTCTCTGTGGCTGTAGCCATCTTGGTTGTATTAATTTGCATACTTGCTCTGATTGGCTGGTGGGTATGGCTGGTGGGCACGGCTTGTGGGTTAGCGGAGGTGTGGCCAATTTGCATATTACTTTTTATTAGAGAGGATGGTGTGTGCTTTTCACCTATGATCCAGAATCAAAACAAGATATCTACTCAGACTTCTATTCAATATTGTATGAGAAGTTATAGCCAAGGAAATGTAAATGCTATGGGTTTAGAGGGAGGGAGAGATGAACAGGTAGAGCACATGAGATTTTCAGGAGACTGGAACTCTGTAGGATATATAATGTAGTGGTGGATGCATACTATTATATATTTGTCAAACCTTGAAGGTACAAGGCACATTAGTTGTGACAAATGTACCCATGGATGCAAGATGTCAATAATATGGAGAATTATATGGGGGTGGAGAGCGAGAGAGCATATGGAAACTTTCTATACTTTCCATACAATTTTTCTAAAGTGGTCTATTAATATAAACATACATTTATATACACAAATAAAATGTATAAATATATGTCTATATACATAAATGTAAAAAATGGTGAATCTAGTAAAGGGTAGAGGATGTTATTTTATACGATTTGATTTTCAAAATTAGAAGTTGGGGGAAATCCTTGGGTATATATGAAGAAGTACACAAAACTAATACCTAAGAATGTAAAATACAATTAGAGTACATTTAAGTAGTTGTGTGTCATCTTGGAAATGTCTGATTCTGCCACATCCCTGCTTAAAACCGTCACCAGTTTCCCACTCTTTGAGGTTAAAGACAAAACCCCTTCACAAGGCAGCGAGGCCCCCCGGGGCCCTGGCCTCTGCCTCCTCTTCCTGCCCCTGACTGGCTTCCCATCACCTGGTCTCCGCTCTCTGGGCTCCGGCTGTATCTAACTGCTCCCTGACACATTGGAGGGAGCAGCTCCCCTCAAGTCCTCCTCCTCCTGGCCTTTGATGTTGGACAGAGAGGACCTGAGAAAGGGATTTTCATGCTGTCTCCCCACTGCTCCTTTAAACCTGCAGCTGGAATTTCCCCTCCTTCCCAGTCCATGTTCCCTTAGTCCCATCAAAGCACTGAGCACAGGACGCTGCCCCCATCTGCTCACTGGTCCATTGCCTCCAGCGCTCTGTGACCTGGACCATCCAGTGCACAATAAGTATGTATTGAATAAATGGACTAAATTCCCATTTCCTTGTCTGTCAAATAAAGAAGCTTGAGGAGATGACCTAGAAGACAATGTGGTCCTATTGACAATAATAACACGGAGAGGCGGATTCCCAAACTACAAAAGACATGTTTTCTTTATAATTCCTCTAGTTCTGGGCAGCTGGCATTCTCGCGAGTCTGGAGAATCAGACACATAGTTCCCATGAACTCTCTGGATCTCACGTGGTTTGGTCACGCAAGAAGACCAGTTCCCAGCATGCCTCCAGACGTGAGGACTGCATTTCCCACGGAGGATCCTGGCCTCGGAGCTGCAGTTTGATGTTGGCTGAATCAGTGGCCTGGTCTCTGCGGCCGGAGCATCACGGACTCGGGGATCGCGGGGGGGGGGGGGGGGGGGG
>PVJN01026605.1:0-28224 GCA_004026805.1 Lasiurus borealis | reverse complement strand
TCTTTTATTCCATATATCAAAGCAATAAGTTTGAGTGTCTAGCATATAGTAATAGATTTATGTATTTTCATTACCAAATCCTGTAATAATTCTTAAAATATGCACAATAGCATCACATTTATGCAAAGGTCATATGTAAAGTGGCTTCAGCCATCTGGTGTGAAGCTAAGAGCCCATGAGATTTAATTGAAGACTAAGGAACCTCGCAGCAACATAGAGATTGCTACTGGCTACAGAGTGGTCTTCTATTGCTGGTTTACTGCCAATTAGTCACATCTGCAACCAGGCAAAGGGTAGGGGATCACCATAAAACTATCCTGAAGACATTCTGTTTCCAGGTACCTTCTCACACTACCAGTCTGTCATATTTCACCATCCTTCTGCCACTCACCACTTCTTTGGAAATGTGAAAACTCCTCAAAACTTCCTTCCCACCTTTAGCAAACTCTTGGCTCTACGTATTTCTTATTGCACTTTCAAGGCATACCCCACCCAAAGCCTTCAGGAGAAGGACCAGGCTCTAGAAGTCATCCTCTGGAATTCTTTGTAATGAAGTTATCAGTGTGACTGCCTACATATTGCACACTCCTACCAAAATGCCAGTTAATTACCTCAACATGCTCCCCTCTCCCCAGTATCCAGCTTTCTTAATGGAAGGACTGTAGTCAACTCCATCTAGAGTCTAGACTGAAGGTCTTACTTTTCAAGCCAACCCATCTGTTATATATTTCCAATCTTCCAATCTTCCTCATTACAGAAATCTTTTCTCTCTGGTTCTTGCAATCAGCATTTCTCTTACCTCTGCCCTATAACTTCTCTGCTTTGTGTTCTAGCCTTCCAAGAAGAATATGCAGATTACCCGAACTCATTGAGCCTAAAGGCCAACTCTTTTCCTAGCTATCTGAACACAGTGCCTTGTTAAGTGGCTCCAGCACACCCTGCTTATCACTGAACTATGTACATCCTAGGACACAAGTGGTGGGCCCACTGTGTGCAGGCAAGGACTCTCCCATGCCATCTCTGAGACACTAACGTCTGCAACAACCATGCGTGAGACAGTTTTGGAATCTTGATGATGATGCAGCAAGGGGATGCCTCAGGTTCCCCTGTGTCACAGACAAAGATTCAAGTCACATCAGGCTTTCTATGGCCCCCTTTCTACTCTGTAGGCCAGTCCGCACATCAAACTCTGACACAACAGGCAACAGTGATGATTAGGTGCCTCCAAAATGGAATTCTATTAAGAATAAGAAGTCAGATTTTAAGAGCTTATATCATATGTAATCCATAGTAGAGGTGCCCTTTGTATATCTGACCAACAATGATTTGATTTTCTATGGAATGCAGCTTTCTGTGAAGTGTAGTAAAGGACATCTTTGGAAATTCATTATGAGATAATCTGTATTAAGGCATTCATAGCAAAAGACTTTCAAAACATGTTAGGTTTTCAGAGTAAAGTGTAGATGAGCTTTATAAAAGGAGTCCTAAGTTTAACACTACTTTATTCCTTTCACCTGTTCCTACTGTCTTGGGAGAAAGGAACAATTCATCTCTCTTTGACTCTTTCTACTCATTTACATGTTCCTCAAATTATCTTTCTTATAATTATTTTACAGGTATAGTCTAAGATAAATTCTCAAAAACAGACAAATCTTACACTGCATCTTACTAGGTTTTCCACATTCTCCCTCCTTCTTCCTGCTGGTTCCTTCCAGAGTCAAACTGACCTCTTCTCAACTTTCTCTCTTACAAATACTCTTTTTTTATCTGTTTATTTTATTGACTTTTTACAGAGAGGAAGAGAGAGGGATGAAGAGTTAGAAACATCGATGAGAGAGAGACATCGATCAGCCACCTCCTGCACACCCCCTACTGGGGATGTACCCTAAACCAGGATACATGTCCTTGACCGGAATCAAACCTGGGACCTTTCAGTCCGAAGGCCAACGCTATATCCACTGAGCCAAACCGGTTTCAGCAAAATAGTCTTGACCACTGTTGGCTTGTCCTCAGCAAAGACCCGCCACTAATTTCACATGAATAAATTACCTTATAATCATCCTGTTTAAGTTATAGGATTCTTTTCAAAGTAAATGATGTAAGATGAATTAGTATCTCTAAAGACGTTGAGTCCAAGAATCCACTGAAGTAATCTGAGTGAGGTTTTATAACTTGACTTTCAGAACAGGTATGATCGGTATAAGTGTTTTTTTAATACAGAAGGATTGGAGTGTTCTTGCTTAAGAACAATTTATATTGCTATAAAAAATATGAAAGTCCTGAGATAATTACTAGTTTTTGCTTTTCTTTGATAATATACCTGTAAATTGTTTTTATGAGATGTTTTCAACCTGTAGCAGTGAAAATCGCTTATTGACCCAGCCAGCTGTGACAGTATTAACTGAAGAAATAAATATGAAACAATTTCAGGAGACAATGGATACCAGAAGCCTGAAAATCTACTGAGAAATTTGTGGAGTGAAAAAGAGGTTTGGCCATGTGTCTAAAGAAGGGGGGTGGGAGAGTGGAAGGGGAATAAGAAGATGAGGAACCCAAACAACCAGAAGGCCACTGGAAATTCTTTTCAAACTCAGCCAACCCCTTGCTCCAGCTTCCTCCTTCTTCTACCTTCCTCCTAACTTTTTTCAGCTGAGGTTTCAAGAGAAAGGAGCAGAGATGAGATGAGGGACAAGAGTCAATCATGGCATCCAAGGATGCCAAGGGAAGGAATAGCAGAGTATAAGCTTCCCAGTTGTTCAAAAAAAAAATATTATAGAAACAAAACATCAACTCCAACTTCTGAAGGAACCTAGGAAGGAAAGGATGGAGGGAGGGAGAGAGAAATTCCTGAGGGAAAAACAAAATGTTCATTAGAAATCAAATATTGCATAATCAGTGTTTCTTTTATTCCAACTGTCTTCTACAAAAATTAAAAGTCATATTAACTTCCCAAAGGCAATTTTTGGGTAATTTAAGTGCTTTACTATCGCCTCCAGGCAAGCTGAAATATATTGGGAAAAGGAAGCGTGTGTGCACATTAGGTTGTATAAGCTCTGTGTAACTGATAGCCAGTGTTGAAAACTTTCATTGCACTAATTTAGACCTTAAGATATACAAGGAGCATTTTTGCACTTTCATGTTTTAAATTTTCATTGTAATTCTGACAGAATTAGTGAAATAAAAAATGCTGTGGGTTTTGGTTTTGTTTTTTTACTTTTCTGTGTTTTATTTTTTTATCTTATAGACTAGTAAACAGACTTCGCCCGCCCTTTCAATGTTATTACAAATAACTTAGTGCCCTCTACTGGCCGTCCAGCCACACTGCTGCTCCATGGCCTCAGGCTTCCTGGGTTGTTTTAAAACTTCTGCAGCCACAGTGCTGTTTGGACTGAACATAAATCATTTGAGAAAAAAAGGGGAAATAGATATAATGGACTCTAAAATCAAGCATTAAAATTATTTACATCAGGTCAATAATTATGTATATTTCCTCTTTCAATAAAAGATTTAATTGGAACTTAAGGGTATTATTATGCTAAGTGGAAAAAGTCAGATGGGAAAAAAAAAAAAACCCACCGTGTAATTTCACTCATATGTGGGATATAAAAAACTCCAAAACAAACAAATAACAATAAATAAACAGAAAACAAACTCATAGAAGCAGATAACGGATTAGTGGTTTGCAGGTGAAGGAAGTGAGAAGGCCAGCTGAACAAATAAGGGAGTCAATGTATGGTGGATGGAAACCAGGCTTTTGGTGGTGAACACACTGTAGTATATACAAATGTCCAGTTAGAATATTGCACACCTAAAATTTATATAATGCTATAAACCAACATTACCTCAGAAAGAAAGGGGGAGTGAAAATAATGAAGGAAGGGAGAGAGGGAGGGAGGGAGGGAGGGAGGGAGGGAGGGAGGGAGGGAGACATGTGTAGGTGAACAAGATTTTGAAAAATGGAAAGTGTAAAAAATATAACAGAATTTGGGTTGCAAACTAAAGAATTCTGGCTAACTTAGGCAGAAAAGAAATTTACTGAAAAAATTTCAGGTAGCTCATACAATTGAGAGATCTAGAAGCTGGAAAAAAAATAGCAGGAAAGAACTCAGACACAGTAACAAAACTGAAATAGACTACTTAATATTCCATGGTAACTGCCATAGTGAATAACCTCTAATTGTCCTACCTCTATATGTCATTGCCTCAGGATTCAAGGCCTAACAAAGGAAGCTATTGGGTCATCTGGCAAAATCTCAGTAAGGTGAGATAATAGTATTATATCAATGTTCATTCCCTACATTTAATAATTGTGCTATGGTTATGGGAGAGTTTCTCTTGCTTTGAGGAATAACACACTGAAGTGTTTAGAGGTAAAAAGGATCATGTCTATCATTTCCTCTTATAATTATTTTAATCTTAAAAAAATATTTTATTTAATTTTTCTTAAAAACCACCTTGCTACATGGCTGAATTATCAATAATTGTGGCTTTACATGACTCATTTCAGAAGTAGACAATGAACTTATACCTAACCAAAGTCACTCAGCGAGCAGGGAAGTGATGAGAGACCAACATGGTAGTCGTAAGGGGGGATGCTAATTCTCTCCAGGTCTAAACATCTTAGACTGACCTGGGATGAGCTTAGGGAGAAGTTCCTTGAGGAGGAAAGTTGGGCACTGTCAGAGAGCAACCCATTCAAATTCCTAGAGAACCATGTCTTTGCAGGAACCTTGAACCCTATAGTGTTGGATCCAGTTGTTTTTATATGACATTACAGGATGACTCTATTTTTTTTCCTTTTTTTAATTAAATTTTTATTATTCAGATTATTACAATTGTTTCTCTTTTTTTCCCTTCCATAGCTCCCCTCCACCCAGCTCTCACCCCTCTCTCTACCCTTACCTCCCTGCCATTGACCTCATCCTTAGGTGTATGATTTTTGTCCAGTCTCTTTTGTACCACCCTCACCACTTTCACTGAGAATTATCAGTCTACTCCCTTTCTGTGCTCCTGATTCTATTATATTCACCAGTTTATTCTGTTGATCAAATTTTTAATTCACTTAATTTTTAGATTCACTTGTTGATAGATATGTATTTGTTGTTCATAATTTTTTATCTTTTACCTTTTTCTTCTTCCTCTTCTACAAGAGTACCTTTCAGCATTTCATATAATACTGGTTTGGAGTTGATGAACTCCTGTAGCTTTTTCTTGTCTGTGAAGCTCTTTATCTGCTCTTCAATTCTGAATGATAGCT
Organism: Lasiurus borealis; assembly: GCA_004026805.1. NCBI lineage: Eukaryota > Metazoa > Chordata > Mammalia > Chiroptera > Vespertilionidae > Lasiurus > Lasiurus borealis. The sequence continues at coordinate 22,967 of PVJN01026605.1, read as the reverse complement.
TTGCTGGAGAGAGTATTCTTGGTTGTAGGTTCTTGTTATTCATCACTTTGAATATTTCTTGCTACTTTTGTCTGGCCTGCATAGTTTCTGTTGAGAAATCAGCTGACAATCATATGGGTGCTCCCTTGTAGGTAATTAACTGTTATTCTCTTGCTGCTTTTAATATTCTCTCTTTGTCTTTTGCTCTTGGTATTTTAATTATGATGTGTCTTGGTATAGTCCTCTTTGGATTCCTTTTATGTGGGGTTCTGTGTGCTTCCTGGACTTGTAAGTCTATTTCTTTCACCAGATGTGGGAAGTTTTCAGTCATTATTTCTTTAGGTAGGTTTTCAGTATCTTGCTCTCTCTCTTCTTCTGGCACCTCCACAATTCTGATGTTGGTACACTTGAAGCTGTCCCAGAGGCATCTTACATTATCTTCATATTTTTTTATTCTTTTTTCTTCTTGCTTTTCCAGTTGAATGTTTTCTGATTCTTCATATTTCAAATTTTTACTTGATTCTTGCCTTCCTCTAGTCTGCTGTTAGGTCTCTGTATAATATTTTTTATTTCAATCAGTGTATGTTTAATTTCTAGTTGGTCCTTCCTCATCTCTAGTTGGTCCTTTTCCATCTCTAGTTGGACCTTTTCCATTTCTAGTTGGACCTTTTCTATCTCTAGTTGGTCCTTTTTCATCTCCTTCTTGGGTCTCCCTAAATTTATCCATCTTTTCTAGGATATTCTTGAAAAACCTTGTAAGCATGGTTTTGAACTCTATATCCAGTCATTTGTTTTCCTCCATTTCTTTTGTTTGTGATCCCTTCCCTTGTCTCCACACTTTCACTATGCCGGGAAAACTTATGTGTTGGATTTAGCCTTATGATACTAGACTTGCAAAACTGCAAAAGCCTCTTTGTTGAGCTTGGGATGGGTGGAGTCTCAGGGCTTCCAGTTTGCCCCACCCTCCACAGCCCCTGGGTCTCAAGTGTCTGGGTAATCACTGGAGCGGTCCCTGTGCAGTGCCTCTAGACCTCTGCCTTTCTGGCTCCCCTGTACTCCAGGACCATATGAGTCTGGGTCCCCAGGGTTTTGCCTGAAACTGGGCTTTAGTGGAGTTAGAAGTGGTTCAGTTGGGAGGCTCTGTCTCCCACCCTCTCATGAAAACCAGCTGCACAATCAGCAGTCGATCTTCTGCACACAGTTTTATGCGCAACACCAGACTTCTGCCCTTTCACAGCTCCCTTATATTTCCATGCACTTCTCTCTTTCCACAGTCCAAACTCCCCTCTTATGAGTTTCAGCTGCACCTGGGGTTCAGTGTCTAAGGATAAGGGATTCAATGCAGTTGGGAGTCTCCATCTCTCTCCTGCCAGAGAAAGCCAGCCAGGTACTCGGGCACCCACTCTCTCCACGTGCATGCCTCCATTCCTCAGCTCCTCTGGGTCTCCGTGAGCCCCTCTCTTTCCTTCTAGTTGTAGAATTTCCACTCAGCCAGCTTTCCTGTGGTTCTGGATGATGTCCGTTCTGTCTTTTAGTTGTAGTTTTGAAATTGTTGTGCGAGGCAGCAGTGTAGGTGTTTACCTATGCTGCCATCTTGGATTTCCTCCCACACATCTTTCGACATTACCAGATGACTCTTGTTGTGTGTGTTTTGTGTGTTTTTTCCAATAGAAGATGTTGTCCCCTATACAAAGGTTTATCTTATCTTCAAATATGAGGAACTCAGAATTTACAAATTTGCTGGGGGTAAAAAAGAGAAAAGCAGCAAATAATCCAGAGTAATTTGCTCTGTGAGGTCTCATGTGAAACAGAAGGGACATCCTACAAAACCCTGCCCTTTCTGACTGATCTGTTCTTGGGGCTAGAGACTTCATAAGCGACATTCCCTAGCAACACAGATAGTTATCAGGAAATGGCTTCTCTTACCACTAAAAGAGAGAATTGTGGCCCTTGACTCAGCAGTGTTGAATCATTTGTGGGCCAGGAATTGGACAGGGGCTGGAGGGACAGAAATAAATAAAACAGTCTCTACCCACAAGGATTCCGGTTAAATAGGATACAAAGACAAGTGAACATAATTATAACACTGTACATTCAATGGTAAAATTATGCACAGAGTGGAAGCAAAGAAGAGAAGCCTCAGGAAAATCCATGATTTCGAAGTCACAGTTTGTACTGCACCCTCAAATTCACCACATCAGTGAGGATTTGGAGGTCACCTGGATTTCTCACATATACTTTTGATACACGGTTGCAGAGGAAAAAGCCGGTGGTAAATATATTAACAAAGTTTGGTTTACTTGTAATCAGACAACCATCAAATGTAACTAGCAAGCTACTCAGAAATATGCAAGAGAGAGTTTCAGTGAAAGGATGGTAGGCTGTGTCAGAGAGAGATGAGGTTGAGGAAAATGCAGATTCCTGCACTTGGCAAAAGGTCACTACTGAATTCAAGACAAGCCACTTAGATATAGTGATGAATACAAGAAGCCAGGCTCAAAGGAAAAAGAAATAAACACGGCAGGCATAGATACCGTTATAGGTGCAATTACCTTAGGGAATGTCATGGGAGACAGCAGAGGGGAACATTTTCCCCTCAGACAATGGACGTCAAGAGAGTAGGCTCTCCAGTCCTAGAGACCTGGTTTCAAATCCCAGATATGTCACTTAAAATAATTGGCCTGCAAGTCTTCGAAAAATGGGTAATTGCAGCACCTACCTCATAAAGGTGCCTAGCACAGAGTAGACACTCATTGTGGAAACTCTCAAGGAGCCAAAGAAAGTGCCATAGTTCTTCAGTTCTAAACCTCATATTTTACCATTTCTGAAATCAGGATGTGTCATAGTTTAATTGCCAGCATTTTCCCTTCTTAGCAGCACATCAAATAATGACTCATAACAATCAATGACATCTTAGATTTAATGAGTAAGTTCATCTTTAACCCTGAAGCAGCTGAGTAACTGGCCTAGCCTTATGCAAATTGGCTTATGAAGAAATGTCAGAGTGCACATTTTGCTTAAACTCACAGGGTTTAAAGAAATCTCTGGCTCCTTGCTATTAATAATTTGGTCCTTCTTGCTATTAATAATATGGTCCACAAACTAGCAGTATCAGCATCTTCTGGATCTTGTGAGAAATGCAGAATCTCAGGCCCCATCCCAGATCCATCGAGTCAAAATCTTGCTTTAACAAAGCCTTGAGGTAATTCATGTTTAGAGTCAAATTTGAAAAGCACTGTCCTAGATGTTGTTGTTTTTTTCTTAAATACTCAGCAAAATTTTATTCTTTTATTAAAAATATAATGGCAAATTGAGATTTAGTTGATGCTTTAAAAAATTTCAATATTTATGATATATTTGGGGATTAATATAATTAGAAATCAAAATCTATGGAAATCACAGATAGTATTAATGCCAAAAGTGGGGAGATGGAAAATAAAGTTTTAATTTAAAAAAACAAAAACTATTTCCCTACAGCTTTGCTGAATTTGGTTTTGATCTGATGCTCCAAATTGGCACATTTGTACTGCTGACCAAGTGCAGTACCAACCAGATTGAACACTTATTTTGCACAAGGACTGAGCACTCTGAGGCTCCAATTAACCTGGCCTGACTAGCCTAAGCAAACAATAGGCTGCCAAATATTCTATTGAACATCATATAATTAGAAATACTGGAGTGTTATGAAATTTGTTGCTTGGTGATAGCTACTGTAGAAAACATAAGTCATTAAGATGGACTTTTGTGTTGTCCTGATTGAGGATAATAGTATAATCATGACCAGAGGTAGCACAACTTTGATTATCCTATTATTCTCCTTGGTGCGTTCCATCAAAAGAGAACATAAAATTAAAAAGCACAGCCCTGAAACAGAATAGTTAGTGCTCCACATAAAGAGTCTAAATTGGCTGCCGGAATGCAAATAACTAGAGTGATGCATGTAAAAAGATTGCTAGTTCAGATAAACCCCTGGACACTGTTACTTTATAATGCAAATAAATTGGGTTTTCCATCATTAATGTAGGTGGAAGGAATTGGATTTGGCTTTCTTTTTTCTTTTTTAATCTTCTTGGTTTTATTACACTGAGTAGGCACACATGACTCCTCCTATAGCCCCCAGGAATCTTGTAGCCATTTCCAGCTTCTTGCTGCAGGGGTCCAACTTGTCAGTACCTAGCCAAGTCCACACAGGCTCTCTCGCCGAGGACCCATGTCTGCCCCAAGGAAAATACTCTCACTCACTCTCCTTTGCCCCAATAAACACCAGGTTACTCCCTAAGTGTAACATTTCTTCTGCCCATTAAGCAAAGCTGTCTCTCTTCTTTCTAATTCCCAGTTTCCTAAGTGTGGCAGCAACGGTAGACTCACAGCACGCTTTCTGAGAAGTATTGTGAAAGTCCTGTCTTGACCTGGGTTCTTCCAGAAGCAGACACTGACACATTCAAGGGCCAGTGGTTCCTTTAGGACATTAACTCAGGACACACTGGTGGAGGAGTGGAAAGCCCAGATGAGGCCAGAGCTATGAGGCCCTGCCCAGAGCCCTCGGGAAGGAAGTCTATGTTACCAGAAGAGCCTCAGCTCTCAGCCCTCCTCTGAGATTGACTTGGCTCAGGAAAACTACCTCTCCCAAGGTCAGGCCTCCTTGTTAGCACAGCCCACACCCAGTGTCTAATCATTGTAAACATCCAACCAACTCACCCCAACTCAGGAAAGCTCTAAAGGTCCAATCCAACATGAGGGCCCCCAAAGGGTCATCTGCAGCCTCTGTTTAGACTACATTGCAGTACAACTTCTCCCTCTGCTACGTAACTTCCTTACCTTCCTTTTTACAGAGTTGACCCCAGAAAAGCTCTCTAATAAACAACCTGCTTGCTAATGAACCCAATCTCTACTACAGGAGAAGGAAGGCAGCCAACAGAGAGTGTATTATCAAGCAGTTTCCTATGGGTGACTGGAGCTCAATCCCACTGGAAAACTTTGAGAAACATATGTCTCAGAATTATCTGAGGGGTAAAGGAGCTGAGGTATTCATTGGTTGAAGACATAATTCCTTCAGGCAGAGTCATAGGGTGTGTGCTTGGGTTGGAGTACTACACAGAAATCAGAGATGCAGGTAAGATATAGGTGGACTCTGGTGGGTCAGCTTCTAGTCACCTGCTCCAATTTAGGCTTGATAAGGAATCATGTTGCCAGGCTAATGATGCTATCAACCCAGAAAGAAGAACCAGATATGGAAGAGCATGGGAAATGCCAACTACCATGAGGAGTGGATTTGAGCTTGGAGCCCAAAGAGTGGCCATACAGCAAACATTTATTGAGTAAATAATATCTGCCAGCTATTCCATTTGGCTATTCTCACACATGAACTCAGTCTTCACAAAAATTCTATGCGGTATTTCTATTTAACAAATGAAGAACCAAAATTCTCCAATTTAGAAGCTGAATCCTAAATGTTACACAAATTTTCATATTTTTAATCAGACTACACTGTTCCACCTCTCTAGGAGAAAGATATTTCTCAAAAAAAAAAAGGAACATTTTTAGTGAGTCTTGGAAGCAAAAGGAGCACTATCCACAATGCTAAGCATCACTCACTTGTGTGATAAGTGAAGAACCATGTTCCCTAGCCCCTGCATGCAGTCAGTGTGGCCATCAAGGGGAGAGAATTTAATATCCCCTAACATTAGGCATTCAACAGCTGAATTGAGATTTTTTTTAACGTATCTTATTGATTTTTTTTTCTTTTTTACAGAGAGGAAGAGAGAAGGATAGTTAGAAACATCAATGAGAGAGAAACATCAGTCAGCTGCCTCCTACACACTCCCTACTGGGTATGTGCCCACAACCAAGGTACATGCCCTTGACCAGAATTGAACCTGGGATCTTTTAGTCCGCAGGTCGATGCTCTATCCACTGAACAAGACCAGTTAGGGCTGAATTGAGATTTTGATGCAACTTAAAGTGACTATGACAGTGTTATTAACTGAGAGTAACCAGAAGAGTCATGGCTAGGCCACTTTTCATCCAGTGCCGAGCACAGATTACCCCCACTCAATACATTTCATAAGGAAGATGAGAAACCAAATAGAGTTGGTGTCAATCACAGGCCACATCCCACACATCAAGCCAGTTCAGCTTATGAGCTACAGACTGCCTAACCTACGAAATTCACATTGACAGTCTTCCCAGCTTCTAAGAAGCAGAGCAATAACTGCTACTAAAATACCTATGTAGGGTACTGGGTTTCATTTACAAATCTCATTTTCCTTTTTGAACTTAAAATGAGATTAAACCGGCCACTTATCTAAACTGATGGTGCTCTCAGCAACTTACTTCAAAATATAGAGAATGACACAAAAGGAAGGGACAGAAGACCAAATCAACTTATAGACTGAGCACAGCAAGCCAAAGCAAAGGCAGATTTCTCCCTCTTGGCCACAGTCTCCAGATGTTAGGAAGCAGCTGAGGCACCACAAAGGCTCCAAGGAAATATCTTCTCCTCTCTTTCTCCTCAGGCATCAGAAACTTCTCAAATGTTCCTTTGTAGTAAATGGTCAATTTTTAGGGCATTTTTCCAGGACTGGGCTTTCAGGCTCAAAGAAAAAAAAAAAACAGTAAGGGGGAAAATATTCCACATGGTTCCATAAAACCAGACAAACCAGATGAGCAGGTGAGTCTTAGAGCAAATTAAGCCTGAAACATCACTGGAGGCAGAAATGACAAAACTGAAGTTATCCAACTTCAGGTATGTATTGAATGATGAGGCAGGTTTCTTTGGAAAAGAAAATAATGCTGGACAAATAGAAGGTAGCAGAAAAAGAGGAAGGCTAGATATGAGATTAATTGACTTCCTAAAAGAAGCCATGGGCATGAGTTTACAGGAGCTGAGCAGGGCTGTTAAGGACAGGACATTGGGGACATCGCTTATTCACAAGGTCGCGAGGAGGCAAAGGTGACTCAACAGCAAGTAAAACACAACACTAGCACACAACAAGCGGAAAAAGTAGGTATGTCAGATGATGGTGAATTAGTGAGAACAGAAAGAGGAAAGACATCGAATCAAAAGGACAATAGTAAAAAGTGGCAAGTTACTTTCAGGGTTTTAAGTGGAAGTAGAGAAAATAAAATAGAATTACAGATAGATATACATATTTTTAAAGAAATAGACTCTAATTCTAGAATATAAGTAAACTACAGTACTATAATATTCTGTGAAGATTCTGAATACTTGTCATCATTTCCTTTTGGAATCCTAATTAAATGACAGATCATAATTCATAGCTTATCAGCTGCTTTTCATCTATTTAAAATAACCCATGAGGAAATATTAGCTCAAGGCTGTTAACAGTGTTCAAACAAATAATACCTCAGAGGGTAATCACCTTGGGTGGAGATTAGGGGTGGGGGAGAAAGAGGGGAGGAAATGCTCTCACTATAGAAAAATTGCTAATCTTATTACCTCAGTAATTACTTTGAAAATTACAGGATGGTTCTTGTTATGGGGATGGGTAAAACCTCACCATTTATCTATATCTCAGTCTGGGACATCTGGCTACTCTAACCTTGTCTACTAGACAAAGCATAAATCACAGGCCAAGAAGCTATGAACAGTAAAAGGACAAAGTTATGAAAATTTATGGTCGTCCAAACAAAACCAAGTGACTATATACTGATTTATTTTTAGATCATCCTCCAGCCACCTCTCCATCATGATTTGAATTTAGGGAAAGGCAAGTTTGACACAACTGGTGACTTATAACTAAAGTTTATGTATAAAATAGTACTCAAAAAAAATGACCAAACCCTCATTGCTCCTAATAAAAAAACATTTATCATCAAAGGATTGCTCTATTATTAAAACTTTTTTAGGAAGTTAGTCCTTCATCCAAATGATTATTTTGTCTGAATACTGTGAATATTGGTCTATGCCTAAAAAGATCAGAAGTGGATGACTGGAGGGCAGATTAGCAATTATTTTTATTTTAAAATGTCAAAAATTAAAACTATTGAGTGGAAAAGCAAATTGCAGAATTAAATATATAGTATGATTAAAAAGTAATCATACTATATATTTAATTCTGCAATTATACCCTATACATTCAGGCTAGACTGAGGGACCACCCTCCCCTCCCCAACCCCGTGCACGAATTTCATGTGTGTGTGTGTGTTGGAGAGGGTGCAGGCTAGGCTGAGGGACCCCTTCCCCCCTGTGCACAAATTTCATACACACACACACACACACACACACACACGAAATTCATGCACGGGGGGGAGGGGACCCTCAGCATAGCCTGCACCCTCTCCAATCTGGGACCCCTCGAGGGATGTCTGACTGCACATTTAGGCCAGATCTCTATCAGGCCTAAACAGGCAGTCAGACATCCCTCTCACAATCCAAGACTGCTGGCTCCCAACTGCTCACCTGCCTGCCTTCCTGATTGCCCCTAACTGCTTCTGCCTGCCAGCCTGATCACCCCCTAACCACTCCCCTGCCAGCCTGTTTCCCCCTAACTGCCCTAAACTGTGGGCCTGGTCACCCCTAACTTCCCTCCTCTGCCAGCCTGGTCATCCCTAACTTCCCTCCCCTGCAGGCTTGATCACCCCCAACTGCCCTCCCTTGCAGACCTGGTCTCTCCTAACTGCCCTCTCCTGCTGGCCATCTGGTGGTGACCATCTTGTGTCCACATGGGGAAGGATCTTTGACCACATAGAGGCAGCCATCTTGTGTGTTGGAGTGATGGTCAATCTGCATATTACTCTTTTATTAAATAGAATAGAGGTCTGGTGCATAGGTGAGGGCCAACTGGTTTTCCCTAAAGGGTGTTCTGGATCAGGGTAGGATTCCCTTGGGGCATGGGATGGCCTGATTGAGGAGCCTGTGATGGTTTGCAGGCCTGCCACGCCCCCCGGTGACCCAAGAGGAGACCCTGGTATCTGGGATTTATTTATCTTCTACAATTCAAACTTTGTAGCCTTGAGCAGAGCCAAGCCTCCTGATCGCTCCATGGAGGCAGCCATTTCTGTTAGGATTTATTTATCTTCTATAATTGAAACTTTGTAGCCTTGAGTGGAGGCCTGGGCCCACCAGGGTGTGTAGAAAGTTTGGCTTCCTCCATCGCTGGGGAAACCCAAGCCTCCCTCCTGCTTGCTCCATGGCCACAGCCATCTTGGTTGGGGGTTAATTTAACTGCTCTTGATTGGCTGGTGGGCATGGCTTGTAGGTATAGTGGAGTGATGATTAATTTGCATATTACTCTTTTATTAGATAGGATACACACACACATTAAGTGGCCAGATTATTATGCATTCCAAGATCATAATAATCTGGCCACTCAGTGTATATCCTATATAATAAAAGACTAATATGCAAATTGTCTCCTCGACCAGGACTTTGACCAGCAGGCAGGCCAGCCAACCGCCCATGTCCCCTCCCCCTGGACAGGCTGGCCGGACCCCACCCATGCATGAATTCATGCACCAGGCCTCTATATTGAGTGCATGAATTCATGCATGGGTGGGGTCCGGCCAGCCTGACCAGGAGGAGGGGACAAAGGCAGTTGGCCAGCTTGCCTGCTGGTTGAACTCCTGGTCGAGGGGACAATTTGCATATTAGTCTTTTATTATATAGGATATATACTGAGTGGCCAGATTATTATGCGTTCTAAGATCATAATAATCTGGCCACTCAATATATATATATATGGTGTGTGTGTAGACAGAGTAAAAGAGAGAGAAGAGGAGACTATATAGGGTGCCCAAAAAATCTATACACATTTTAACAGCTGATAGCTCAATTTTAAAAATAAAATGTATTTTAATAAATACTCTCTTTATAATTATTCAAAGTATGTATATACATTTTTGGGATACCCTATATATTAAGTTCTATGCAAAGGTTATACCTAATGTACATTGTTTTGTATGCTTGTTTATTTTAAAATAAGCAGTCATTTATTTTTTTAACCATATGCGTGTTGTTAGGTCCGATAGCCTCTTCCATCCTTGTCAAGGGGAATGCTGACCTTCTCTCCTTTCATACAACACCAGTTATTTTTTTAAACCAATGAAAATACTTATTTTTAATCTCATCCTAAGCCTTACCAGCATGCAATCTTTAACAGTTTTCTCCTCGGTGGTAAAAACAGGGCATACACACAGTTTATAAAGAAAATTAGACAATCTATTTCATTGGCTTATAACATTTTCTAAAACCAACAACCCAAAATTAAAATTTATAATCAAATTATATTATGGATTATTATTTATTTTCATGTGTATATGACAACCTTACAAATCAAATGAAAATAAGACTCTAGAGAAATAAATGTTTTAATAAAATAATCTTGCATTATATAATGAATTCTATTAATAATAAAGTATTATAACATTCTGCTTCTTTGACATTTATTGAATTTTTTACCAGCATATCCTTATACAAAATGAAAGTTTGGAAACACTCTGGTTCTCTTATCATAATCCAACTGAAGTATAATAAAAACCAATAATATGGAAAACAAAGCTGAAACATTATGATTTAAACAATAGCAAAAGACACAGAGAAAAATGATGCTGTGGACTCAGAAAGAAAGGATCATTGGACCCAGAATGAAACATGAGACATGAACTCCATCATTTTCTTGTCTCCACACCTGGGTATCTAACTCAGCTCACCATGCTTTATGCTACTGCCCGTGGAAGCATTTTCTCTCTTCCCATATTTGGCCTTTTCTCTAAGATTGCAACCCAACTTTACTAATTCTCCTTCACTTTACATTTTCTTTCTCCTTTTCCCTCAGTATTTTGTAAAGACTCTCCTTCAGCCATGTAACCTTCTCATCCTACTGTTCTATAACTCTTCTCTCTCATTGGCAACTTTCTCATGAAAGTTAAATTATCTCTACTTCCTTATGCCAATTCACTCACTGTAGTAAGGCTTCAAACACTGCATCCCCAACACTCCCATGTTGCCTAACAAAGGTCACTGGTGACCTGCATCATCAAGTTCAATGTACTCTCTCCTGACCCTATTAGAATTCTATACCTCTCTGCTGCATGCAATGCCATCAACCACTTCATTCTCCTTGACACTTGTTTCTTGATTCCTCTATCACAGATGTCTCCCTCCATCTTTCTGACTGCTACCTGTTCAGTTTCATTTGCTGACTCGGCTCCTCTGTCTCTGATGGCCCTTATGTGCTGACACTCTGGGGATCTGTCATTCTTGCCTATAGTATCAGTGATCTACCAGATTCTCTTTGCAGTTTTAATACATAGTTTCAGCAACCTGCTCCTGCTTCTCTTTACAGAGGGCTGCTCCAGGTGCTGGGGTTCACTTTGCCTGTCTGCACTAAAACCTGGAAGTGCTTGAGAAGTCACATGACCGCAAGCAGCCACTCGTCAGTGCTGGTAGGTGTAGTAGTATAAATATTCCATCTCCCTAAATCCTGATCAGGTCATCTCCCAAGTGAAACTTACCCTGTCTCCAGAGCTTCCCTTGGGTTTAAAGCAAGGTCATTCTCTGTGGAATTTTGCTTATCACACACCTTTCTTAACCTCCTTTTCCTGACCCACCTACTCCCTTCCCTACTTGTCTTGCCTATTAAGTCATATTTATATGAATTCCCATCTCTAGACTATTCCTGGGGAACCTAATCTGAGGCAGATACCTCTCTCTCTCTCTTTCTCTCTCTCTCTTTCTCTCTCTCTCTCTCTCTCTCTCTCTCTCTCTCTCTCTCTCTCTCTCTCCGTAATTATATTCATGTTCACAATATCATCTCTTACCTGTATGCTGATGACTTCTAAATAGTTCAATTAAGCCCTAGTTGCTCCTGATCTTACCTGTCTATTCAATTGTCAACTTGGAAACCTCACCCCTGATGTCCCCCAGATGACCCAAACCCAACACATATACAAACCTGAATTCAGAATTTAGCACCAGTTGGCTCTTTTGTATCTTACCCTTGTAATAGAATAAGGAGAGGATACAAAATATTCTTTTTCTGGCACCCTCAGGAACCTGAGACACATCATACTCAGGAGGTCTGTCTTTCCCTTACCCTCCATATCTATCCTGTCAGTTCTAATTTCTTAACACCTATCATATCAATCCCCTCAGTTCTGTCCACTGGTATTGCCTTGATCAGATCCCCATTAGCTGTTTCCTATACTTTTTTATGTGAAAAGAAAGCATAGTGTACTGTTAGATACTACAATGTAGGACAGCTCAACTCAGGCATTTGTGGGTTCAAATCCTAACTCTCCCACATACTATCTGTAGAAAATTACTTATATTTTATGTACCTCAGTTTCCTTATTTGAAGGAGGAAGAGGAGGAAGACGAGGAGGGGGAGGGGGAGGGGAGGAAAATGTTATAATTATCTATCACCATAGGGTTATTGCTTGGTCTAAATGTAACTTACTGAAGATAATACACTTAGAAGGGCATCTGGCCTTTTCTGTTAAAACACATATGCGTATATAGTTATTATTATTGTTTTTGTTGTTTTCCAAATGGTGAATGGCAGCAAGACTGGTTCATGGGAGCAACTAGTATTGGGGATGAGATAGCGAGTGTATTCCATCCCAAGTCAAAAGAGGCCCAAGAGCAAGACCTCAGTGACTACAACACAGAGAGCATCGACAGCACCAACCCTTCAGAACTACCAGAGGCTCTTAGGAACTACAATTAGTTCTCACTTAATGCCATCAATAGGTTCTCGGAAACTGAGATTTTTACTAAGTGAAATGACACATAATGAAACTGATTTTACCATAGGCTGATTGATATAAGCAAGAGTTAAATTCCTCTGGCATATTTCTGGTCACAAAAGCATCACCAAACTTTTAAATAAAAACCCAAAGCACTTCTAACATTAAATGCTGAACTAAATATGAGTTTTACATACATTTAAGAAAGACTGATAAAAAGTAGAAACCAGCCCTGGAAATGCTGCCCTTCCATCAAAGGGTGCACTAACCTGAACAGCCACACTCACTCAGACTAGAACAACTTAGACAGGTCAGTCAACCGAACATGCACATCTTCTCATGTGGGAGGAAACTGGAGAAAACCTACACACACATGAGGAGAACGTGCAAATTTCAACCAGACAGTCGCCCAAGCTGGGAATCTAGATTTTTTTTCTCATCAATGTTATAGAAAATCAATGTTGAATGCCACAACATTATTCAAGAAAATGCTACCTATGGAATTACCATTTTTGTATTATTGTAATTTCATATGGTTCAATTTGATACTTCAATAAAATGTACAGAAATATGTTTACAGCAGAAAAATATTACCTTTAAACCTACTTTGTTAAGAACTTTTAAAAAGTGGCCCCTCTTCTTTAAACCATTTCAGAGTTTCTGAGCTTATTCCTGTAACTAAATGTGATAGCTCATCTTCACCAAGACCTCATCATCATCTGTGTGATCAAGCAAACTCAGGACAAGCTTCTACTTCTCAGCCCTCACTGAACAGATTCCCTGGGCCTCTGCCATGAAACCTGTGAACCACCAGATGCTAATTTTAACCCTAGATCACGGAGTTTTTAGCTTCTCTTCTTGACTTGAACATTAAAATCTTTAGCTGAGATGTTCCTTCCTGTAGATGTTCTAAAAAGCTGGTGCAGCATCTATTTTCAACTTACACAGCATGTCAGCAAGTGCCCTGGTCCATTTTGATGGTGTCTGGAGATGACAGTGGCAGCAGTTGCTGTAGAAGCATCTTTATCTTACAAAAAGCCAGAAGTGCTTTTCCTCCCTTTGCAAAGGCAGCTTGGTTTTCATCATTATGCCCCTGTGAATTCCCACCCCAGGTCCAAACAATTCAAATTCAACATCACAGCTTCTGGTTGACTGTCCAGGGAGAGGAACATTCTTAAATGATTTCTCCTCATGGCATCACTCATCTGCTTTCAATCCATATCCCCAGGCACTTGTGGCAGATTCTGTTAAGAGAGGGCATTTTAGGAAACTGGAAGAGTAAGTCAACAAGAATACTAGGTCTGGGGACGACTCTGACCCAGTATGAGGTAAAGCAAGGCTCTCCGTTTGAGAAATGTTAAATCCAGAGTGGGAGTGCCTCCCATCTCCAGGCACTGATGAGTTGGGCTGAAAAGATAGCCAGGATAGAAGAGAGAACATTAATGTGTACATAGCAGGGGCCTAACTCCAGTGGCCACTAATAGGCTGACAATAAGGAGATAGCGTGTTTCCGAAACCAGTTTGGCTCAGTGGATAGAGCGTCAGCCTGTGGACTGAGGGGTCTCAGGTTTGATTCCCAGTGGGGGGCGTGCAGGAGGCGGCTGATGGATGTCTCTCTCTCATGGATGTTTCTAACTCTATCCTTCTCCCTTCCTCTTTGTAAAAAAATCAATAAAATATATATATTTTTAAAAGGAGACAGGGTGGCAGCAAAAAAGGAACTCAAAAGAGGAGGCCAAAAGCTGCTCAGAAAAGGGAAAGGAGCCCTGACCAGTGTGTCTCAGTGGATAGAGCATCAGCCTGTGGACTCAAGGTTCCCAGGTTCGATTCCAGTCAAGGGCATGTACCTTGGTTGTGGGCACATACCTGGTGGGGAGTGTTCAGGAGGCCGCTGATTAAAGTTTCTAACTCTATCCCTCTTCCTTCCTCTCTGTAAAAAAAAAAAAAAAAAATCAATAAAATATATTTTTAAAAGAAAGAAAAAGAAGAGGGAAAGGAGAAAAGAAACCTGTGGAGACAAAGAAACCAAGCAAGGGCTTTGAAAGAAAGCATATAAGTCTAAAGGGGATTTGCTTTTTAAGTTGTTTGTGTTGGAATGTTGACACAAATCCTTTCCTCTGCCTTTCCTACAGTCTTCTATCCCAGCCGCTGATTATTTTATGCAGCCAGAAAGCTTTCAGTGGGTTACTGACCCTAACGAGATTCTGAGCATGGCATCTAGGTGAGCCCAGAGATTGACCATGGAAATGCTTAAACTGGGCTGCTGCGAACATCTGGCCACAGTTCATATTCTGTGGCACTCACAGACACCGTGCTAAATCTTGAAACACTCCCCTCAGTTCAGAGGAGACTTGACTGACTCAGGATTTACCTTAGCTCTAAGAACAGAGGCTTCTTACAAAGCAAACAATTGACCCTGCGTGACATCTGAGTCAGACACAAAGCCAGCAAAGAGCCATTCCCTGAGTTGCAATAAATAATGTACGTTTTCTTTTCATTTATAAATAAAATAGAAGGTGAAGGCATCCCAGGGTGACGAACCTAATGAAATGATGATGTTGTAGTAACACCGCAGCAAAGCTGCACAAAAGGTAAACACCAGATGGTAACAGCACTCAAGGGCTCAGGAGAACCATAAACCCCTCCAGCCTCTACCACAGCAGCGGGCTTTGGACAGAGGCAGCCGCTCTCAATGTGAGAGGGCCTACCTCCCTCTGAAGCCCCTCCCGGGATCAATGCTGTCAGTAGCTCCCTGCCTGAAGAGCTGTCATCTGAAAAGAAGCAGGAATGACGATGTCTAAAAGAAACCAAGCAGGTGAGACAGATCTGTACATTTCCATCTATGACTTTCACACAGATGTGTTGGTAGAAACAATCTGAACGGATTTAGCTAAAATAATAAAGAAAATGGGGTACTTAACTATGTACAAAGCACTTGCACATAGGCAATTCTTGCAGACAAATACTATCTAGTAGTTCTCACTGTAAGCTGGTCTCTCAGCACAATCATTAAACGGGTAGGACGTTGGGAGTAGAGGGTGGTGGTGGCAGCACCTGACAGGAAGGTCAATAGCCAGAGGAAGCAGTTGCACCCCCATCCTCCCAAAATGCCAATATCAACCCGACCAGCCGGCAGGCCTGTGAAGGCAGGGGACCATCCGGATGCAGGGATGGATGTGCAGCGTGCAGAGAGCTAACTGCAGGAGACAAGAGTAAATGGGGACAGTGGAAAGAGTTTTGTTGAATTCTAGCTTGGAAGCTGTGCTTCACACCAACTCAGCCACTGACATCTCCCAATTGACTTGTGCAAGGGCAGGAGACACTGTGTTATATAACTGTTTACCAAGCCAGCTGAGCTCCCAGAGCAGACTCTTCAAACGAAGAGAGACAGGAGAGGGGAAAACCCAACCAAATAAATAAAATACCCAAGACCTAGGGTACACGTTGTTATCAACTTCCAGTTGTGCAGGAGTGGGCAAAAGTAGGTTTACAGTCATTCATATGGAAAAAGACATTCAGGTTAAATACAAAACAACACAAGAGAATAAATTCTGTGGAATATGTTTATATACTTTCAGAAAACAACTCCAAGACCATGTGGACTCCTGCAACAGAGAGGAATTGACAGGTCTGCTCCAACCACGAAGGCAAGAGGAGGAACAGTCCAGAGATGAAAGACGCTGACGACGCCTTGCCATGCTAGCAGTCAGCTGCTGTGCATCACTACAGGATGCCTAGGACCAAACCAGAGAGGGTCTGACCTGCATTGCCACCATTTGTCCACCATCCAGATACCATCACTGATATGTACACATAAGGAACTGTTTGACATTGAAACTGGAACTCAGAACTGTTGAACATCGAAATTGAGACACAAACATTTTTGTTCTTATAGGTTTATTTCTAGTTTACAGAGGCAAGATTTTTTAAAGAAAAGAATTGGGAGGGTGGGAAATAGATAGAGGCAAAGGAGCATTGAAGAGACTCAATCTATAGCAGGAAGGCAGGGGAGGTTGGCAGGGATGGGGGGAAGAGGGAGGTTGTAAGAGATCAACCAAAGGTCTTGTATGCATGTATATAAGCATAACTAATGGATACAAGACACTGGGGAAGGCAAATGAGGTCATGTACCGGGGACTAGGGGGGCTGGGAGGAGGTCATTGGGTGGGAAAAAAGGAGACATCTATACTACTTTTTGTAATACTTTAGACAATAAAAAAAGAGAATAAACTCTGTGGGGTTCTTTTGTACTCACAATTGTGAACCTACTTTTGCCCATCCTGTATATCAAATCATCACCTTGTCCACTTTAAATATCTTACAATTTTGTTCATCAGTTATAACTCAAGAAAGCTACCAGGAATTCTAATGTGTCTCCAAGGTTAAGAATTCCTTAATGTAGGCAGTTGATACAAAGGTGTTTTCAAATAGTGCCTTTTCAGGAGATTTTACTAAACATTTTTTGTTTCTTTATGTTATCAAATGGTTTAACACAGCATGGTTTAACATGATGTTTATATAACTTCAACTGCAGTTACACAATTATCCAAGTATCTAATGACACCTCCATGTTGGCTAGCTGGATGCTTCTTGAGTTTGAAACAAACTGGGGTACAAAGAATCATTTCTATTTTTTATTGGAGCTCAGATATTACTCTATCTGGACCAATGTGACCTTGGAATTAAGCAGTGAGGATGACATGGTCCATTTGCCAGGATCTGTGTATTTTATCTTCTTTAATTCTCCCAATTATGAATGGCCCGACTAGGACTCCTCCTTAAATCTTAAGTGAGGTGCCTACCATATTCCCATCCTTCTATTTGTGCTCCTGTCTTGGTGCATCTTATTACAAAAAATAAAACGCATCTACCTTTCAAGAGAGGTGAACAAGATGTCTGAGTGGAAGGAGTTGGGGTCTTTATTTTAAGATACATTTAATGTACCATTTTCTGGGTGGATATAGCTGAAAGAAGAAATGTCACTTGAAGCTCTTTTTATATCTTTGTTATAATCAGATTTGCATTTTCCCAATGACTTTGAGGTCCCGGTCCACTAATTAGATAGCGTTAATATACATGAACTATTCAATTTCATTTTGGAATATTTTCATCACAAACACAAATGTTTAGTCAAAGAGGCATCTTCCAAATGTCGTAGTCTTGACTTACAAAAATATTCAAAGACAGCACTTTTTGTCTCTACAATTTCCTTCCCAGGAAGGAAGCTGTATAGTCATGAGGGCAACAAACAGGTATTATCTTCTAAAGAAGCAATAGAGCTAAGAAATTCATCAAATGATTCATTATTTCCTTACCTCACCCAAATCTCTTTACTCCAACTGCAAACTTTAAACTCTGAAGTGTTCAAGTCTTGGACTTTTAATCTGTCTCTTTTTTAAATTTTTATTGATTGATTTGAGAGAGAGGAAGGCAAAGTCAGACAGACAAACATCAATTTGTTGTTCCACCCATCTATCCATCCATTCATTGCACCCTGACAAGCAATTGAACCTATAGCCCTGGCACATCAGACAGTACTCCCACCAACTGAGCTATGTGGACAGGGCTCAATCTGTTTCTTTTTAATACCTTACTTCTTCTTTGAAGTAAAAATGCATCTATTGCCTTCAAGCTCAACCTCAAATATGTTCTTTCTGGATAAGTTTCAAAACTAGTAATTTGCCAGGTGTTTTAAATTTTAACTGCCATTCTTTTACTAACCTAGTCATCTATTCAACAAATGTTGAGCTGCTACTACATGCCAGACACTTTTCTGGACTCTATGTGGACATTGTAGAGAACAGAGAAGATGGCACTCGATCCCTGTACTCATGGAGTCCAGTGGGAGGGAATGTCCAGGTAGAGGCTGACACCAATCTCAAACAGAAAATGATGCAATGATGTGTCAACAGTTTCAAAATAAAATTTAAAAAACACACAAAATATGCTAAGCAAAGTCAGACAGGAAAGGTTAGGAACCATATGCTTTCACTCATACGTGAGATATAAAACAGAAAACAATAAAGGAACAAATGAGAAAGACAAACAAAGACTCACAGACACAGACAACAGTATTGTGGTTACCAGAGGGAAGAGAGTAGGTAATAAAAGGTAAAGGAGGTCAAATATATGGTGATGGAAGATATTTGACTTTGGGTGGTGGGAACACAATGAAATATACATATCATGTATCAGAAATGTATACTTGAAAGCTATATAATCTTATTAACCAATATCACCCCAATAAGTTTAATTTAAAAAAACAACACTTTTATCTTGAAATCTTAAGAAATATATTCTTAGGAAGTAATCATGTGCCCAAATACATATATACAAGAATCTTCATCATATTTTAGCACATTTATTTAATTTTGTGGTGGGGGGGAGGGGTGTTAATCCTTACCCAAGGATATTTTTCCATTAGTCTTTTAGAGAAAGTGGCAGAGAGAGGGAAAAATCAATATGAGAGGAACACATTGATTGGTTACCTCCTGTAGGCACCCCAACCAGGGCCTGGACTGGGAGGAGCCTGCAACCAAGATCTGTGCCCAGACCAGAATCAAACCTGGGACCCTTTGGTCCGCAGGCCAACACTCTATCCACTGAGCTAAAGGAGCGAGGGCCAGCATAACATTTAAAACCAGGACTGGTTAAATAAATGACAGACTGGTTAAATAAGCTACAGTGCATTGTATGATAAGCTATTCTGCATCCATTAAAAAGATGCTGCAGAAATTTTCTAGTTACATAAAAATATGCTTACAACATATTGTTAAGTGAAAACTGCTAGTTTCAAAATTGTATGCTATATTTTTCTAAAACAGTAGTTCTTAACTGGGGTCTATTTGTCTCCCAAGACATTTGTCAATGATTGGAGAAAACTTTCGGCTGTCATGCTGTGATGGTGCTATTAGGATCCAGTGGGTTGAGGTTATGGCTCCCGATGGCATCCTACAATGCATCAGCATCCACAACAATTATTTGGTCCAAAATATCAATAGTGCTGACACTGAAAAACCCTGCTCTTAAACGATCACATGCACGTTGAAAGGACAAATGCCTTTCACATATGTAGTGTCATGAGTGATTTTTAGTCTTATTTTTCTTGATGTGTTTATTTGGGTTTTTGTTTTAAATGAAGAAGTATTGACTTTGTAATTAAAAACAAAAAGAAACTATTAACAAGTGTGATGCTGAAGTCTGGGCTCATTCTCTCAGCCTCACAGTGTGTTTCCTCAACTAGCCCAGGCATTTCTGTCTTTTCTACACCCTCCTGGCCTGTGCACAACTGGCTGCCTGTCTCTGTGATGGGTCTGAATGTTATCTGGTCCTGGCTTAGTCCTGGAAAGTGGATTGATGTACTTGTCTGCTTAGTAATGAGCTAATATCCGTCCAGGGAAATCATCTGTTCTGTTTTGAATAGCATGTTCTTAGATGTCAGTGGATTTTATTCTAAGGAAGTTGCGGGACCTTCCATCCCTCATCACAGGCCCCAGAGAGACCCAGGATGCACAGTGAATGCCTCCACTGCTGAAGTTCTTCTGCAGTAATCTTGCGGTGCAGCTCATTTCTCTTTTTTCTGTTGTTAAAACAGTATGATTTATAAGAAACTGAATGGGCTTGCTATTTTGACTGCCTCTCCTTTTAAAATAATTTTTTATTGATTTCAGAAAGGAAGAGAGAGGGAAAAAGAGATAGAAACATCAATGATGAAAAAGAATAATTGATTGGCTGCCTCCTGCACACCCCCTACCGAGGATCAAGCTCACAGCTTGGGTATGTGTCCTGACCAGGAATTGAACCAGTTCATAGGTCAATGTTCAACCACTGAGCCACACCAACTGGGCTTGGCTACCTCTTTTTAAAGCCATCATAGAAATAAAGAGTAGCAATAAAATACCTTTAATGAGCTCCCAAATTTTATCCGTAGGGAACTCGGGGCCAGGGTGCTCTACTGGTTGATGAAATGCTATTGGGGTCCCTGCAGAAAACTTTTTCAGGATTTCTATTACTTTAAATATGCATGTTTAATTTATCAGAGAAGTACAAGCATTGTCAAGTGGGCAAGGCAGATTCTGCTTTCTCTTTCACTGGACTTCTTACTTTTCTAACTAGAGCTTGCATAACCTGTGCTAGACAAGCTTGAAATTAATTTACTGTCACTCTTGCAAGATACCTATTTAAATTAGGACTCACAATCATGGGTTCAGTTCCTTTTATTATTTCAAATGTCCTCCCTTGCCAAATAAAGAGTGCAATTAATTCATCAATAGCTGGTTTGCTTCCATGTGTAAGCACCAGTTTATGATGATTCCATCAATACTTGCATATTAATTTATTTCCCATTCAAGTGGTATTTAAATGGACCTAGGATCAGGCAGAATAAAACACACAGCTTTGCATAATTATAAAAGAGCAAATGGAAATCATCATAGGACGTTAGGATTAGCAACCTCACTGCAGAAGCACAGCTGCATTAGGAGATGTTGATTTTTAAAAAATGTCTCCAGGAATAAATCCTTTATAAGCACTATATTAAATTCCTAATGCCAATCTGACAATTAACTTTACATTAATTACTTTAAATTCTCTTATGCTGTATGCAGCTCTGAGTAGAAATCCTACAGAGTGAGCTAACTGTGGAGGCACTTCTTGTCATGCTCCATTAACTTAAATTATTAGGTTGTTCACAAAGGCATTTCTCCCCAGACTTGTCTAGGGGGCAAGTTCATTATTTAGTAGCTGTCCCTCTGTGCTTCTCTCACCTTCTTCAAGCCATGTTACTGATGTTCGGGTTTGCCTGTGGGAAGCTGGGCTCCCTTGGAAAACTGAATTGACAATTGTCTAGGAACTCTCTAGACCAGCGGTTCTCAACCTGTGGATCGCGACCCCTTTGGGGGTAGAATGACCCTTTCACAGGGGTCGCCTAAGACCAGCAGAAAACACCTATTTCCCATGGTCTTAGGAACCAACAGACTGCTCCTCGGTATAGCAAAGTATAGCAATGTAGTCTACTGTTGTCATATGAAGACTGTTACCCATGCTACACCACAATTCAAGACAAAATTTCATTTATTTGTAATTAGAAATATTTCACAATATATAATTACATATTGTTTTTGTGATTAATCACTACGCTTTAATTATGTTCAATTTATAACAATGAAAATACATCCTGCATATCAGATATTTACATTACAGTTCATAACAGTAGCAAAATTACAGTTATGAAGCATCAGCAGAAATAATTTTATGGTTGGGGGTCACCACCACATGAGGAGCTATATGAAAGGGTTGCGGCATTAGGAAGGTTGAGAACCACTGCTCTAGACTAAAAATTGCACTTGCTGGTTTCTTTCCTCCTCCAGACTACTAAGAAAGGCTGAGTAGAAAGTGCTCTAAGTTTTTGTCTTGGAAATTTTTCCCTCCTTCCTCTCCCCCTCCCCCTCCTCCTCTTCCCCCTCTTCCTCCTTCTCCTCTTTCTCCTTAATAAATCATTACAAACACTATTGAATTCTCCTCTTTTACTCTGTCACCCGATTTCCCTTCTTCCTTTCCAGAGAACCATGGTTTCTGAAATGGATGTCTCTTTCCAAGCATGTCTTTGTAATTTCACTACACTGGTATATACCCACAAACAATGTAGGACATTATTTTACATGTATTTAAACTTCAAAAAAATGGTCTCATATTGAAGGTGTCCTATTACATATTACACTAGATACCTGGTGTCCCTCATCCCAGCCTGCACCCTCTCCAATCTGGGAACCCTCGAGAGATGTCTGATTGCCCCCAACTGCCCTCTCTTGCAGGCCTGGTCCCTCCCAACTGCCCTCCCATGCTGGTCTGATCACCCATAACTGCCCTCCTTTACAGGCCATCTTGTGGTGGCCATCCTGTGTCCACATGGGGGTAGGATCTTTGACCACATGGGGACATCCAGCTTGTGTGTTGGAGTCATGGTCAATCTGCATATTACTCTTTAATTAGACAGAATAGAGGCCTGGTGCACAGGTGGGGGCCAGCTGGTTTGCCCTGAAGGGTGTCCTGGACCAGGGTGGGTGTTCCCTTGGGGTATGGGGTGGCCTTGGAGAGGGACCTGTGGTGGTTTGCAGGCTGGCCACACCCCCCAGTTATCCAAGCAGAAGCCCTGGTATCTGGGATTTATTTATCTTCTATAATTGAAACTTTGTAGCCTGGAGTGAAGGCCTGGTCCCACCAGGGTATGTGGAAAGCTTGGCTTCCTCCATGACCAGGGAAACCCAAGCCTCTCTCCTGCT